>JADHKS010000009.1:613252-799249 GCA_019925295.1 Sporothrix pseudoabietina
CAGTGGGAGAATGTGTTTTTCTTTTTTTTGGGCCCCGGCCCCCCCCCCCCCCCACGACCCCCCCCCCCCCCCCCCCCCCCCCCGGCGGGATCGCCACGGCAAAAGTCCCGGCAGGAGGACGCAGCCTGGTCACCTGCTGGCACCGTCTTTCCGTATCGTATTAGTGAAGGTTCAGCAACAGAAACGTGCCCGTCTGGTTTCAGCCTTGGGAAGAGCCTTCTCCATATGTTAGCGGGGAGTGAAAGAGGGCAGACAAGTCAAAAAGAGTGGGCGAGTGCGGGCGCCAAGTTGAGCGTCTCTTTTCTAGGGGAATTTGGGAGACACCTGCACCAAAAGAACGCTGTCTGAGGCTGTCCTGGGGCTGTTCCAAGCCAAAATGGTGTCTCGTTGATCCGTTATTTTCTCCCGTTGTTTGCTTTTGTCCAGTAGAAGGACCAATGGGGACCAGTCTCTGGCGGGCGTGCCTCTCGCGCTGTAGGCTAGGCTTTGTACGTCGTAGAACACGCAGAACAAGCTCCAACAGCCAAGGCTTGGACTCTGCAGCCAGCAACTTGCCAAAGTCAACACCAGGTGGGAGGCTGAGCATCAATTTATTGATTGTCTCCCTCGTTTAGAGCCATCTTGGGGTGTTCTTTTGCCGCCAACTCTGCCCGACCGCGACCGGCTTCTCAAAAGAACACCACGAAGGTACCTGATGGCAAAGCTTAGACTGAATATCAGTATCTTGCTGAGTTCTCTGTCGAAAGAATCAAGCATGCTGCCGTCTGCCGTCTGCCGCCCGTTGCCCGCAACCCGCCACTTGGCAATTCTTCACGCCCATCCTCGAAGCACAGCCTCGCACAAACGACCAGATTATTGGTACAACCTGCAGGTGCGCTCGCCGAGTTTTGCCCTTGCGCTTCTGCCTGCCTTCCTCTGGACTTTGAGGCTTTTCTTTTCTTTTCTTCTTTGTGTCGGTTCTTTCTGGCCTTCTGGCCGTATGGCCTTCTCGAGTTGGATCTTCCACCGCCAATTTGCAGACGACAATCATGTCCCTCTCGAGGATAAAGGCTCGCTTGGAGTCGATTTTGGCGTTACTTTGGCACCTCTCTGGCGTCTCTTTGGCCGTCTTTTTTCCGCCTTTCCATCTTTCCATGGCTTCTGGCGCGACCTGTTGGCTTGTGGCTTGTGGACTTAGTCCTGGATTGCAACCTTGTGAGCTTGTGTTGTTCTCACTTTCGCCACAAAAGCACTCTGGCCGGGGGCACGCCTTGCCCTTTTTGCCCTTTTTGCCCTTTCTGCCCTTTTTGCCCTGGGAGACCCTGTCGGACCCTGTCGAGGCCTGTCTTGTGTGTCTGTCAAATTGTCGACTTTCCTTCCCAGGCCTACTCTCTCCACTTTTGGCCGTGCACGGTTTCTTTTCTGCGGGGCGATAGCGAAATCCTTCCTACTACTCCGTATTTATTCAGCACTGCTTCTTTGCAGGTTTCTGCGAATTTGTGCGCGGGACCTGTGCCCGGTTGCTGCATTTATTTGAGTGAAAAAAAAACCTCCCGTCTGGCATCTGCTTGCTCCTGGCCGCCAATGTCAAAAGGATTTGAAAGTCGCAATGGCCACGTTGGATATTTCCTTCTAGTCGCAGATACGTGGAAGCTTTTAGCGGAGCATAAGAGGGGCTCGAAGGGGCTCTAGAGAATCCTCTTGATAACAAGGCCAGTCCACCCAGTCTGCTGTCCGCTGTGGAACTACCTTGACGCCTAGCCTGGTCGGATGTTTGTTAGTATCTTGTGTGCTCCATAAAACTGCATCGTAGAGGGGGGCAGCATGGGGCTATCCTGCTCCCAGGGCTGTGGAGGCGCCAACCAGTAGAGAGCGAGAGGGGAGGAGAAGAAAGGGGGTGGGGGTGGTTCGAGACGAAGACGAACGAACGGGACAAAACAAGTGGACATGCGCAGACAGGCGCAGGACTCAGGTGCGGAAACGAGGCGCATGCCAGCCCCCCTCGAACTGAACTGCCTTCTTGTTGCTCTTCTCCCTTCTGTCTCAGTAAGACTTCGAGAACACGGAATCCTTTCGTTCGTTATCTTGCCTTGGAGGCTCAAACTGGGCATCCTTCTGGTGTCCAAATCGAACTCACCGACCAGGCTACCATTGCGTATGGCTTTGGGGTGTCGGCGTGTCCCGTTTATATTCCGTATGCTGGACTCATAAATTAGAGTATGCGCGAGTCGCAATATTGGTGTCAGTACGGAGTAAAAGCTGAGGCGGCCAGCCAATCCTGATGTCGATAAACGTAGCCAAGACTAGGAAAGCGAGGAAGAACGGAGAGAAGAAGCAGACTATTTCCTTCAGCATCTGCCCTTTTCCTCTTTCCTCTTTTCCTTGCAAAGTTTCTCGAAAGCGCCTTCCTTTCGTTGGAACAACTCCATCGCTCCTTCCTGTGTCCACCCCCTCTTCAACCCCCTGCCCTATCGTTCCTGCCTTGAGCATGGTATCAAGCACCTCGTAAAGCACTCTGTACTTTGCACCTAGGTGCCTTCTCTGTCCATATCCTTTTGTCTCTCCTTTCTTTCTTCTTCTACATTTTTGTTGTCCCCCTATCCCTACGAATATCCCCAATCGGACGCCCCTGCCCGCTCTTGCAATTCTCTGCTCTTTCCTGTTCAGTCCACAGCTTTCATACGCAATCAACGTGCCTGCCCCCTTTTCTCTCTTGTCTGGTTGGGCTGATCTCCCGTTCGCCTAGCGTAACGCTCGTGCACAGAGAAGCTCGAGGCTTTTATTGAAATAAGAAAGATATCTCGTCGCGCCTGCCTGTTTTGGCCAGGCGACTTTTTCTCTTCGGCAACCGATCTTCAACCCAACGAGCCAGCTTACATTTCTTTACCCACCAACGCACCTTCCCTTGTCTCTGATATTTCGCTCACGGACAGAAAGAACAAAAAAAGAACATTTCTAGAAGGTGCACCCCAGGTACCGAAACACCAAAGTACCAGTATCAGTACCGGCCACGAGAAAATAAGGGGAGATCTGCTACGAACTACCTCGGTCGCACCTGCCATTCACACCAACACGCCAGGTACCGGCGAAACCAATCCACAGTCGCAGCTTCCCTCCCCAGGGGCGCGGCTTGCTTGCAACGCTGGATCAGCAGTAGCGGCCGACAGAGCACGCGACACAAGACAGACGAGAAAAGCAGGAGCATCGACAAAGTCTACAGACTTGCGAAAACGTCGCCAGTCTAGAATATTGGCGTTATCTCTCCCTGCCCCGTCTCGCCCAGTCTGTCTCCATCTTCGTCAACTTTATTTACTCCCTTCCATTCGCCTCTCTCTGTACTCTGTACATCTTCCCCTTCAAACTCCCCACATCCTCTCCACTCAACTCACCGCACCTCGCCTTTGTCCTTCTTCTCACCTCTTCACCTTTTCTCTCTCTCCACAAACATAGCCATGGACGAGGAGATCGACTTCCTCCTCCTCAATCCGTTTGTGGAAATTGTCGAGAAGGCACAGGCCGCCCTCGGCGCTGCCCAGGATGTCAACAATGCAGAGATGGTCAAGGCGGCGCAAGCCCTGCACAAGGAAGGCGAGCGGGCTCGTAAAGCCATTGAGCCGATCGCGAAGCGGAATCTGGCACTTTACGGAGAGAACTTTGTCACGGCCCTGAAAGATCATGGTTAGCTCCCCCCCCCCCCCTGATGTTTTGTTTGAATTCGGAAGAAAGCTGACTTTTCAGACGGCATTGCTGAGCATATTGACGCTCTGAACAACCTCGTCTACGTCTTTGACGACTACACCGAGCCAGACAGCTTCGACGCCGAAAAGTTTAAGGAACTCGGCAAGACGGCACAACAGACGACACTACGCATCACACCGATTCTGCGTCGGATGAAGCTCGAGGCTCCGGCATCAGCACCTTCAGTAGCAGCTCTCTCGAACCCGCCCACGCCTCTCACCTCCCAAGCATCTCCCTTTTTCACAGCCGGCGTTTCACGTGTCAACAGCCTCGATGGCCGGAGCTATACCAGCAGCGTGACTGGCGCACGAAGCCCACACCCGGATGATGCTCTGGATCTTGGTTCAGTAGGCGGTGCACCAAGTGTCGTTGTTCCCAGCGTGCAACGGTACGATACAGTTGTGCACGTGCCCAATGATGCACGGCAGCAGCAGCAACGCGAGGATGCACCACCTGTAATGGGCACTCAGGGCGGACCGGATCTGGGATGGAACAATGGACAGTCGCAACACGCAAATCAAAGCCCCTCCACCTCCAACGTATCTCCCACGTTATCACGGCACTCCATAGCCACGCCGACCATGCTGCCTTCAATACCTGAGCCCCCTCCGCCACCACCATCTAAGCCCGACCCACCACCGCCGATCCCGATGGTCAACCCGTGGCAGATTGGGGCACGACCCTCGGTGGGCACTATTGTCGAGGGACACGAAGGTGAGGAGAGTAACGATGTTGGAGAGGCTGTCAGCAGTGGCCAAGCAGACGACGGCGAGGTACTCGAACGGCGGCGGCGCGTCTCCACCCGACCCGACTCGCCAACTTTGCCATCACCGACAACAGTGGCTCCTGCCCAGTCGTCCGATTTTATGATCCCGCCTCCACCTCCACCAACATCATCGTTCCCGCCCAGCCCGCCACGACAATACGCACGACGCCCGGATGAAGGTGTAGATGCATGGCAACAACAGGTCTCGCATGGCTCAGCCGACCCGTCGCCCCGCTCTGTATCGCTACGGCTCGAGAACTTCCCCACTCCGCCCGTCAGTGTGCCGGTAATGTCTGCTTCGTGGTCTCTACCATCACAGCAGTCTTCAAATAAAAACTATGTCTTCTCCCAGCAACAGCAGCAGCCAGCAAGACAGTCTCTACCCGCCCCGAAATCAGCACCTCCTGGCTACATCTCACCCCGCCAGTCCCAAATCAGCAACACGACAGCTTCAACGGCCAGCTCGACTAATGGCTCTGTGTTCAGCTTTGACTCGTATCTCAACGGACTTAGCAATGAGGTGCGCGACTCGTCTCTCGACCCTATCAGCCCCGTAGCAGGGCAAGCCACCATGGCCGTGGGCCCCAGCTCACCGGCGGGCGGCGCCCAACCGCAGCTGCTGGCCTCATTCGCCTCTGGATCCCAGCAGCAGCAGCAGCAGCCGCCGCCACAGCACCAGCAACAGCAACCACAACAATATCAACAGCCGCAACCGCTGCAGCAACCCATTTTGCAGCCACCGCCAATACCTGCCAACATGCCGCCTGTGCAGGCAGACGAGCAGCCCGGCCTGAAGATTATTCAACCCGTCGTGGACATTGACCCTGGCTTGATTCCGGTTGACAGCCCTAGCCAACAGGGCTTTCCTGCTGCCGCCAAGGAGGACCGTATTACGAAGATCCGGCCAGCCGACTGCAGCATTGGCCCAGGCAGCTCATACCATCTACTCAAGGGCTTCTGTGAGGGTGCCAAAGAAGTGCAGCGCGGAAACGCGGGTGTACGACAGATTAAGAAGCTGGTAAGCCGTCTTTGTGCCTGTTTCTTTTTTTCTCTGTTAACCTTTCTTGTTGTGAGCTCTTTATCTAACGTTTTTTTACTACAGTCGTACAGCGGAGCCGGCGCGTATGCCGCCAAGTGCACACACTGTCTTTACGAGTTACAGTGGTCTGAGGTCGACAAGGACCGTCAAAATCTGCGTACGTACCTTTCCATCTCCACCCCCTGTCTAGAGTTGACCTTGTCGACTAACACCATGTAGCGAGCGCCAACTACCGTATGCATGGCATTGGTTTCCGCCTGCGGTTCCTGTCGAAATGCCATCTACCTGCCAAACAGGTCGACGACCCGCTGTATGCCTGCATCTTCTGTCTGCAAGAGGGCCGCACACTCGAGGAGAGTGACGCGACCGTCTTCTTCACTCAGAGCCAGCTGTTCTCGCACTTGTCTCGTCACCCTCGCCCCTTGCCAGAAGTGCAGGGTCTTACGGTTATTGACGGTCCCGAGCGCCCTGAGGAGTACCAAAACGACTATGATTTGCACTTTACGTTGCCGCCCAACACCTCAGAACTCGACGGCATCCGCCGTGAGCTGCAGCAGCTACCTACGGCCACGGCCATTGAGACGTTCCGCAAAGCTCACGGCGCGCTCCGCCGGCCCTTTGATGGAGCCGTGCCCATCCAGTTCCCCATTGGGTCCAAGATTGTCGGCATTGAGTTCCCGGCCAAGTACAAGGGCGACTGGGCCGTGGGCTGGTTCGACAATGTTCGGGGACCTTTCCCCGTTGAACACGTCCGGCTCGACCCACCGCCGCGCAACGAGATCCGCACACAGGGAACGAGTGCACTGCGGGCCACGACACGTTGGAAGTGGGCGTCGTCGAGCGCGTACCGGAACTCGGAGTGGTTGAAGCTAGACCGCAACGAGACGGTGACTAACATTATCTGGTCGCACCCGGACCACTGGTGCTGGGCGGGTACAAACGCAAAGGGTAAATGGGGCTACTTCCCGCAGTCGCACATTGAGCCCAACTCGGTCAAGGAAGGCGTGGCGGGTAGCGATGCTTCAAGTGTCGTCAGTCAAGAGCGGAGCAGCAATGCCGGTGCGAGTGGAAGTGGAGGTGGAGGCGGCTTCTTGTCACGGCTCCGGAGCCACAACAACCATAGCAGTGCGCCGTCGATGAAGCGGCCAGGCAGCATCGCGAGTCATTCGACATCGTCAAGTCGGTGATCGATCTCCGGCTCTCACACTGGTTTATTTTTGGATTTTGTTGACATTTGGTGGATATGTTTGCAACTGCGGGCTTGGACATAGATCTATATCTTTCATGTTATCATAGACTTTCTTTTCTTCTTTTCTTCTTTTCATTTTTTCTTCTGGATACTCTCATTCGCCATATTATGCCATTTATATATACCCCCTTAATTCAGTGGCTTCTTCGGTTCTATATCTACTCCCTCGGTTTCTTGCCTCGGTCTCTCGTTGATAGCATGCTTCTTGACCGTCTTTTTATCTCGTTATCTCAGTTTTCACTCATGTTTCCATTGTCTTTATAGAGATACCAGACTCCAGTTATCTTGCACCTGTCCTTTTTTGACATATTGCCTATTTTGGCAGTTGGCACTCTCAGCCTTCTCTGAGATCACTCTTCTTTTTCTTCTTACTGTTCTATTTTCCCACCGAGTCGAATAATTATATCACGCTAGGGTACAATCTGGGGATCCTGGGGCTCCCGGTTCTGATTTCTGGAGAATCATTTCCCAGTGTATTGTCCGAGCCTCTTCTTGGCCGCACGGGCTTGTGCCGCTGGACTACGCAGAATTTACGGGGCAATTCAGCACGAAGACAGCGGCGGGTGGACAGGCGATTGGCGGGCAGGCGTCATGGGTCACTGTCGCTCTTTGCACAGATAGGGCAATGTTTCCATTTTAGGTTTAGCGCAACGCCGCTTTCCAATGGCAGCGGTTTGGCTGGTCCGACCTGGAATTCGCAGGCGAGGAAGGACCCAGTGGGAGGACCCAGCTCTTTTGGGGTAAGTCCCCGTTGATGCCACCAAAAAGTGTATTCCCCGCAAAAGTTAGCCGGGGCGACAGTGAGGAGCAGAAAAAAAAGTGCAAAAATAGAGAGAAGAAAAAGAAGGAATAACCAGGAAATCGTTATGGCCGTCGGACCAGCGCAAAGGGAGACAAAAAGAAGAGGTGACGACTGGAGGCGGCGTCCTTTTTATGGATTGACTTCCCCATTCTTTCTTTTTTGATCGATAATTTTGGTTCTTTCCTTCTTGCTTTTTCTTTTCTTTTGCTCTTTCCTTATTTTCTTGGACAATCTCTCGTTCGCACCTTCTCGACGTTCGACGCCTCTACATCACCTCTTTCCTCTTTGCTGTCTGTGTCTACGTCACCAACCCACAGCAAAACCGCCAACTCTCCGGCCTTTATCCGGAACTCAGATCGTGTCCTTTCCTCTCGTCTCTTTCGTCCTTTTCTCTCCCATAATACCACACACACACACACACACACAACCGCCAAGATGGCCCTGTCCGCAGCAGAAATCGGCAAGCACAACAGCAGTGACTCGTGCTGGGTCATTGTGCGCGGCAACGTCTACGATGTGACCGAGTTCCTGCCTGAGCACCCGGGCGGCTCAAAGATTATTCTCAAGTACGCCGGCCGCGATGCCACTGCCGCTTTTGACCCCGTCCACCCGCCCGACACCCTCGACAAGTACCTCGACAAGTCTAAGCACCTCGGCCCCGTCGCCGACATGGCCGCTCTCGCCGAGGCCGACAAGAACCGCAAGAAGACTCCTGAGGAGGAGGCCGAAGCCGCCGAGGAGGCTGCCATCGCCGAGGCTCGTGCTCTGATGCCGCCTGTCGACAGCTGCTACAACCTGCTCGATTTCGAGGCCGTGGCCCGCCGGGTCATGAAGAAGGGCGCCTGGGCGTACTACTCGAGTGCCGCCGACGACGAGATCACCATACGCGAGAACCGCGCCGCTTTCCAGCGTGTCTGGTTCCGCCCGCGCATCCTGATTGATGTTGAGCATGTCGATCTGTCGACGCGCATGTTTGGCGCCCGCGTCGCTGCGCCGTTTTACGTGACGGCCACGGCGCTCGGCAAGCTGGGCCACCCGGAGGGCGAGACCGTGCTGACCAAAGCGGCCTCGCGCCACAAGGTTGTGCAGATGATCCCCACACTGGCCTCGTGCTCGTTTGACGAGATCATGGACGCCGCCGAGGGTCCCGGCAACCCGTACCAGTGGCTGCAGCTGTACGTTAACAAGGACCGCGAGATTACGCGCAGGATTATCCAGCACGCCGAGTCCCGCGGCTGCCGCGCGCTGTTTATTACCGTCGACGCGCCCCAGCTGGGTCGCCGTGAAAAGGATATGCGCGCCAAGGCGACGGCGCTGGCCGACGGCGGCAGTTCCGTGCAGAAGAAGGAGGGGCTGGCGTCGGATACATCGCAGGGTGCTGCCCGTGCCATCAGCTCGTTTATTGACCCGAGCCTGTGCTGGGACGACCTGCCGTGGTTCCGCTCGGTGACGCGCCTGCCGATCATCCTCAAGGGTGTGCAGCGTGTAGAGGACGTTGTGCGTGCGGCCGAGACGGGTCTTGTCGATGGTGTTGTTCTCTCTAATCACGGTGGTCGCCAGCTCGACTTTGCGCCGTCTGCCCTGGAGGTTCTGGCCGAGACGATGCCCGTGCTGCGGGCGCGCGGCCTGGACCGCCGCATCGAGGTGTACATTGACGGTGGTCTGCGCCGTGCCACGGATATTCTCAAGGCGCTGTGCCTGGGTGCCAAGGGTGTCGGCATTGGCCGTCCCTTCTTGTACGCCATGTCGGCATACGGCCTCGAGGGTGTCGACCGGGCTATGCAGCTGCTCAAGGACGAGCTGGAGATGGATATGCGTCTGATTGGTGCGCGGACGCTTGACGACCTGGGCCCGGAGATGGTGGACACACGCTCGCTGACGAGCCACCCCAATGGTGTGCCGGACGATATCCTGTCGCAGCGCACGTACGACCCTCTGACGGTTCCTGCTCAGCGCGGCAGCAAGTTGTAAGGAGGAGAAAAGGGAAGGAAGGAAGGAAGGAAGGAAGGAAGGAGCGTATATACACGATGGAACATGTACATGTACAAAACACAGACCCAGCGGCATCCAATTGATATTTTACAGTTTTGGATACTTTTACTTTTTCTTTTCCAATGTTTATTTGCTTTTCCTATGGAAGTCTATGATGCACCGTGGTATTGTCCAGAAAGCGCAATCACCCGCTATGAGCTGAGAGATGTCTAAACCAGATAATGCCAAAAACTGAAACTACAACGCAAAACGCCAATGTACCTGAGGAAACCAAGATATGAAATATTACCTCACGACCACCAGCACCTTTAGATCCAGACCTCTAGATGTCTCGTCCCCTGTTTGTTCTGTCCCCTCTCACAGATCCAGAGGGAAACGCTTCCGCAGCTTACCACCGAAGCGGTAAAGCAATAGCGGTACTGGGATGAGGGCAATGCAGAGGAAGCCCAACAGGCTGTTACCCCAGCCCACTCCCAATGATGCATACATGGACGGGCCTGCCAGAGGCAGGAAGGCGGCCACAACCGATCGGAAGACAGTGAACGCTGCCGTCGCGCTAGCCGCATAGTGGCCATAAGCGTCAATCACGTACGCTTGGGCGGGCTGCCAGACGCCGATAATAGCGAAACCGTATGGGAATAGACCCAACACGGGAACAATCCACTGAGCCGTTAGTACAATGCAACCAACACAAGACAGATAAGATGACCAAAAACATATAAAAGGAGGACAGGGAACGTACGTGGACCTGCTTGTCGGCGGACCAGCCGTACCAGAAAAAGGTAATTGGCAGACAGAAAGCAAAATAGATGCAATCGACAAGACGCATCTCCGGTTCATACACGCCGCCGTTCTTCATGGTCAGGCGGATGACGGTGCCATCGGATATGCGAGCAAAGAGGAGCAGACCACAACAGTACCCGAGACCGAGCGAGATATACACGAGGCCGGTGATACCGATGCTCCAGTGGTAACCATCCTGAAAGACCATGGGGATGGTGTTGAACAAAAGGTAAAGCACGCCATACGCAAAGGCGATATACAACGAAATCACCAACAACACGGGCGACTGAACGAGCATCTTGAGAGGACGGACGAGACCCTGGAGCAGGGCACGGCGGGTTGTGGGCCGTGGCTTGTCGGGGTTGTCGTAGCAGCTGCGCAGGTCGTCGCGGCCGTGCTCCTTGGCGAGGCGGTTAACTTTACGGCGGATGAGGACGTGGTGGCTGGTCTCGGTGCTGAAGAGGGCGATGACGACCGTGTTGATGGCACCGGGGATGAGGACGATCCAAAAGTCCCAACGCCAGCCGATGGTCTGGGCAAGCCATGCGCCGACAATGGGGCCAATCGACGGGCCGACACTATGAAAACCAACCGTTAGTATCGTGAGATCCAGCAGTGGCGAAAAGAAGGAAACAAAATAAAAACAACAAAGTTACAAGATGTTGACTTACAGAGGACCAACGGTCCAGATGGACAGCGCCAAGCCTCTTTCTTCAATAGGGAACTGCAAACGTCAGTCTTCAAAATCATCACCACATTTCCCACTTCAGGCCCCGGTATATTGACTTACAAGATCGCCAATCACAGCACCACCCAGACTCATGCACGCACTGCCACCGATACCAGCCAGCACACGGAACACAATCAGGCTGTCCAGTGACGGTGCCAGCGCACAGCCGATCTGCCAGGCGCAGAAGAAGGCATTGGAGGCCGTGAGCACAATGTGGCGACCGTACAACTCGGACAAACCGGCAAGCACTGTTTTGTGTGTCAGTGGTTAGTGTCTTGGAAAAGGACGAAAGAGAGAAAGGGAGGACGTACTCAATGGTCCCACAGCATAGCCTCTGTACGAGCGTCGGGTTGGTTAGCAAGACGTCCCAGCAAGTGCACAGCAACGATTGGATGAGTGGGTGGTAACGCACAAGAGATAGATGCTCACGGCCAGCGAACCAATCGTCACATTGTCGTTGTTGAAGTCCTTGTCCATATAGTTGATGCCAGGCGACAGGATGGACGAAGCAAAGGGTGTCATGAATGTCATGGAGGCCAAGAAGACGATGACAAGCCACTTGCGGCGCGGCGCAAAGTTGAGCGGGTAGTCTGGGTCGTCGGGTGCGTCCCAGCCGACGATGCCCTTGTCAAGGTCCATCAGCGGGATGGGTGAGGCGGCGAGGCGAGCTGCTGCCGCCCTGTTGTTTCTGCGGACCGCCGAGCTGGCGTTACTCGCAATGCGTGACAGGGTGTTTGAGATGCGGCCGCCGCCCAAGTGGTGGACGACCTCATTTTTATCTTGACGGATCTCGTCGTCATCCACGATACCGGCCACGCCCTTCTCGGCAGCCGACAGGCCGTTGCCGTCAACCTGTTCGATCGCGACAACCTCGTACGGGCCGGCGTCACGGGCGTCCTCTTCGTCGCCGTCGTCGTCATCGCCATCTGTGGTGCCGTTACTTGTCTCGCCGTCTTCGCCTTTCGTTTCTTTTGTCTCGTTGTGCGGCTTCTCGTCGAGTGTCGAGAGTGTTGGTGCTGTTGTTGACGGTGCCGGGTTTGTTGACGTTGTCGGTGGTGGCGCAAGGGCAGTCCCTAGTGACGCATTTTCTTCGTCGTGTGCCGTCATGATGTCAAGGTTTTGATGAAGTGACCCGACAGTGACCTCCGTATGAGAGGGACGGGACCTGAAAAAAAGCAGAAGAGAAAAATAAAGTGGGAGGCAGTGTCTTTAAAATTTGGCCTCGAGGTGCAACACTCGCAGCGTATAGTGGGGGCCGCACATATACACACCCTTGCTGGGAGGGCTGGGTTCTGTCGGTTTGTGATTTTCTAGTCGGAGTGGTTTTTGGTTTTATGCAGTTTTGTTTGTTCGGAACGATCCTTTTCTTTTCGTTGCATGCATCGGACAATGGTCCGCGGGCAAGGGTGCTGGATGCCGGGGCTCGTTTTTCTTTCTTTCTTTCTTTTCTTCTTCGGTTCGCTTTTTCTTCGGCTCGTCTCAGCGTCGTAAACACAACAGTGTCACTGAGATGGTGTTGACTTTTAAAAGGGAGTGTCTGTGAGAGGAGGATATGAAGAATACTTTTTGAATTCAGGGGCAAAGAAGAAGAGAGAAAGGAGGCAGGCAAGAGCGCAAGAAAGGAAAGAAAAAAAATAAATATAAGGAAAGAGCAAACGGGAAACAGCGACCCACCCACTTCACGGCCCCCATCACAGCTTCCGGATTTTATTTCATTTCCTTTATTTCCTTCTCTGCATTGGTTTCTCTTTCTTCACGGAGTACCTTCCTGCACCTTCCATTTCTTTGTGGCCCTTCTTTTACGGGCGTCCTTTGCGTGCTTTGCATGCTTCTTGCTTTCTTTGGCTGGCTACTCGGCAATTGGGTGCCGGGCAGACGGCACCACCCACGCACGCACCCACGTCCTGCGCGCATCGGAGTGAGAACAGACGCAAAAACAAGAAAAAAAATTACATCGCTTTTTTCTACTACTCCGTACAATTGGTACCCGTTCCTACCCCAGTCGTTGGATTTTTAGTGTGCTTTGCGACCCCGTGTACGGAGTACTCCGTAAGCCCACATTGTGATAGTCTGTGGATATCAGGGAACACAGAACACACCAATAAGAAGGTAGAACGGATGGTATGTGGTGGATGATTCCGTCAGGAATCCTGGCTGGCTAAAGGGTGGTTGACTAGTCTTAGCATCCTCAGTGGGACCGTTTTCTGGTGGGTTTCTGAGCGTAGGCACGTGACAGACCCAACAATTGGAAGGTGCAAAGGGTGACAAGCGGTGGGAAAGAACGCTAGCTCCACAATATGTCCGCACGAGCACAATAAGCATAAGCATTGGGGCGCCGGATGTGAATAGGCTTTGACGCTCCGCGAGTGGAAAAACGTGCAAATCTGCGCGAGGACCAGTTGCACACAGTCTGACAGTACGAAGTAACCTTGAGCCTGTTTCCGAGCGCCGCATCATTCCAACCCTCTTTCGCAAGGGGCAGGTCGACTTGCACTGGGCACGGTGTCGAGTGTCGACTATCATGAGCAGGCACGTCGCAAACTATGTACATGTATGTGTAGTATTTACAGGCAGCTTCTGATGTGCAACACCGGTCGCGGTTACCATTTCCGGAAGAGACGGCTTGAAAGTGAGAGTTTGAGAGTTGACGAAAACGCAGGAGCGAATCAACAGGCTGGGCAGCGCAGCCCCCACGAAACGGCAGGCACACTGCAGCTGCAGGGCGCAAGTCTAAAGCTTGGCTTTCCAGGGAAAGTGCGACCGTTCCATCAGGACTCGGCTCATATTTGTGCGCCGAAGCCGATACTGGCCATACTTGCAAAGCACCGCACTTACTCCAACCACAAGAGATCGAGATCAGCACCCGATGAACGACACGCGGCACAGACCGGCGACTACTAAACAGTAAAGTGTACATGTACGCATAGGACGAACGGATACAAAGTGCGGCTACGGGATGCGGCAGTCGCCTTACAATGCCTTACAACAATGCTCGGCGTTCATCGACTTATTGGGGCTACTGTGTCTCTGTGTTTGTAGATCTGCTGGGAAGAGCTCTCGCAAAAAGCCGGAAATTGGAGACTGGCGCGGATGTTTCTCCGATATCGATACGAAAGATACGGAAGCCCATAGACCGCGCCCCAGTCAACAAATAGCGCGCAGCAGACACCCTCATATCTATTGCCCAGTGGTAGCCCTCCCTTTGAATGTATGTACGACGTAGCAATGGGGCATTGCGACACCCAGAATAATGAAAGTTATGAAGCACGAGGTAGGAGTGTCCCACTTGCGACGGTCTCTTTTTCCAGCTTTTGATTTCTGTTCGAAAAATTGTGTTCGAAAGAAACCTAACAAGCAAATGACCAACAACAAGGAAGGCGCGAAGGACCGAGCTGGAGCCAGGAGGAATATATAATAAGAGATGGCCGGCCACCAAATTGCCAACAAAAGTATCGACAATTGAGAAATAATAGAAATAATAGAAAAGACATTCTGGCTGTTACGCGCGGGTCTCTTGACAGAGACCTGGCATACAGCGCCACAGGTGGCGCGGCCTCCACAGGCCACACCACCGAGTAAGATAGCTTGACAGACGCTAAGGTGGGTACAACCGCCCTAGAACGACAAAGGCGTGTGCCTAATTGAACACCTAATTTGCTACGCAGCAATCTCGAGCATTTTGTTAGCGAATTTCGTTAACGCCACGTCACAGTGCAGCAAAGCACCCTTGCGGCAGGCGCGTCCTCATTGCCTCGTTCGTTCTTGCCACGACACGCAAAAAAGCAAGCAAAACCACCTGTCCACACTCATTTCCTATTCGGGACAGCAACCTTGCTTTCCAACAGCCACACCTTCCCGACCAAGACGCCTCAGTTCGATATCGTTTATAACACCAACTTCATCTTGAGCTCTTCAATATCACGACAAATCAACACGTCGATCTATCCTCGTTCCGCGATCCGCGATCCTCCACCACTCCATGGCCGTGCGGCCAACGGCCGACAGCTGAACGCGAATAAGGCCCTGCCAAGACCGGACCACCTCCCCACCTCGACGACACCCTCAGACCTCGATTTTGATTCTTACCTACGATCTCCTTTTGCCCTCGAAACCCTCCTCCTCTCGATCATCATCTTACAATGACGTCCTCGGCCGCGTCGACGCGCGCCGCGTCGCCCAACGGCCACGCCCACGCACCAACACCACCGCCCACCACACTCAAGCAGGAGAACGCGGCCCTGGCGGCCGGCATCCCCAGCGCCCTCTCCAACTCCGAGACCTACTCTCTACTCGCCCTTACCGCTGCATGTGCCACGGTCCTTGGCAACACTGTTCGTCGCGACGATGGCGCCCCGCTGACCGCGTCGCTCGCCCTCAGCGGCATCGCTTTCGTTGCCACCTACGCCATGATCCGCTGGCTGGGACCCTCGTTTGTCCGCGCCGGAATCAAGGGTGCCGACCTGAACAAGGCCCAGCGCCGCACGCTGCCCGAGTGCATGGGCGCTGTCTGTGCTGTTGTCTATTTACTGGCCATCATCGTCTTTATCCCGATGCCCTTTTACAAGGACATTGTGGCGGCTACGAGCGGCGGCGGCAACCGCGATGTGGTGCTGCCCGAGGTTGTGCCCGCAACGCACCATGTTGAGAAGGGCCGCTTGCTGCACCGTTTCCCGCACTCCAAACTGGCCTCGTTCTTGTCGGCGATCATCTCGCTGCAGTCCATTACGCTGCTGGGCATTGGCGACGACTTGTTTGACATTCGCTGGCGGCACAAGTTTGTGATCCCGGCGTTTGCGGCCATTCCGCTGCTCGTCGTTTATTTCGTGGACTTTGGCGTCACATCCGTCGTTGTGCCCACGCCTCTCCAGCCATACTTGGGCGAGCTTGTCCAGCTGGGCCCGCTTTACTACCTCTACATGACGGCCGTCGCCATCTTCTCGCCCAACAGCATCAACATTTTGGCTGGTATCAACGGCATCGAGGTTGCACAGTCTGTCGTGGTAGCTGCCCTCCTCGTGTTCAACGACGCACTCTACCTCCTCGCGGGGCCCTACCCACACCCGGCTACCGACAGTCATCTGTTCTCGCTTTATTTCCTGCTTCCCTTCCTGGGTGTCTCTCTCGCCCTGCTCGCCCACAACTGGTTCCCGGCCAAGGTCTTTGTCGGTGACACCTACTGCTACTTTGCCGGGATGGTCTTTGTGGTTGTCAGCATCCTGGGTCATTTTTCAAAGACCTTGGTGCTGCTGCTCCTCCCGCAGATTGCCAACTTCATCTATTCGGCACCCCAGATCTTTGGTCTCGTCCCCTGCCCGCGCCACCGCATGCCGCGTTTCCATGCCCGCACCGGTCTGCTCGAACCCTCTGTAACTGTCTGGCTTCCCGACCGCCAGCCGAAGCCGCCCATCGCCTGGGCACTGCGGCTGCTCGCCCGCTTCCATCTCCTGCGCCTCACGACCGACCCCAAGAACCCCGAAACTATCCAGGAGACGACCAACATGACCCTCCTGAACCTGTGGCTGGTCTGGCGGGGTCCGCTGCGCGAGGACCGCCTCGCCATTGAGATTGTGGTGATGCAGACCCTCGTGGGCCTGTTTGGTCTGTTTGTGCGTCACAGGTTGGCCCTTTTGATCTTTAAGGAGGACAACCTGGGCGCTGTCGGTTACTAGGGGAGAGGCAGCGAGAGGGCGAGTCCGCCAGTATAGGTGAGCGAACGGACGACCAATGAAGTGTGTGGAAGAAGGGAAGGGGAAGATCTGATTTGTATTTCTCATTTGTGTACTATACCTCAAGGGAGTCAGCCATCTGGGCTGATCTACGGCGTTTACGGATTTATTGTTGCAAGCCTTCAAGCAATTACAAACGCAGAGCCATCCAAGAATAGATGTATATAGGAATCATCTACAATGGCAATAATACATAATTACACTAGCAAGCTGTCTACGAGATACTAACGTGATACAAGATAAAAGGAAAGACAGCCTGCAGCATAGATGTTTTATCAAAAAGTACTTAGTCTCCTGAACTGAGATCTTCACTGACAAACAGAAAGCCAGTAAAGAAGAGGGAGGCATAACACTTCATAGTACACAAGACATCAATGGGGGGGGGAAGGAGAGATAGGCAGGTATGGGGAAGGCAACAAGCCGTTCCACCGTCAAGAGTATGGCAATTCCATTTCCCGCGCACACATGTACATACATAAAAGTGGTAAGTTAAGAAGACGAAAAAAGAGAGGGGGAACATGGTAGAATAAAAAGAAAACAAGCATATCCCATTGTGAGCCCGTTAAAAAACCCAGTTTTGTTTCCCTTTTTTGTTCCTCCCAAAAAAAGAGACAACCCGAAATAAAAACGAAAACAACCCACGTTCCCGATGTTTTGTCATTTTTTTCTCTCCATATCTCCAGAGAGTTTCATAATCAACCGCAACGCCATTTGTTTTCGGGGTCTGGGGAGTAGTAACAGTTAAACCCCGTACGCCCATTCCCATCCAAAGAGAGAAGAAGAAAAAGAAAAGGGATAATAATAAAGATAATAGAAACAAAAGAAAGAAGAAAAGAAAAGGGAATACGTTGCCATAGCGCCACATAAAAAGTACTACCAGATAAAACAAGTCCAAAAAAAGAAGGAAAGAGGAGAGTGTGAGGAGGAGGTGAAAAGAGGATGAGAAGATATTGAGGAGAACTGAAGGTGAGCGACGTTATACGACCTAGCAGGATGTTCACTGTTGTGCTGTCGGTGTCTTAGCCGTTGACTCGACTTCGGTTGGCGGTGCATTTTCCGCGCCCATGGGAGGCTTTGCCTCGTCGGGGCTCGACATTGATGGCTTCAGCGTCGTTGGTGGCCGGCCTGCTGCAGCCTTGCGGCTCTTGGTGTAGTCGCTGAGGCTCATCTTCTTCTTGATGGGGCTGGGGGTAACAACGGGAGACCCGAAGGGGTTGCCGCTGGTCACAGCGAATGGTGACTGGACCATTGAAGAAACCGCCAACGGTGTTGTAGCACTGCTCATCTGCGATAGAGAAGCATCGCCGAAGGACGGCACCTTGGGAAGCTGGACACGGAGATCCTGCGACCTCTTAATCGGGAGATCGATACCACTGCCCTCGCCGTCGACGGGCTCAATCTTGGCTGCAATAGTACCAGTCGAAGCGTCGTTCTGGCTTGCGGCGTCTGGAGCATCTGTCATTGCAACATCATTCGGGCCGTTTGCTGGCACTGGCTCGGTGGTCAGCGATGCGTTGTCTTTATTGTCGGAAGGGGTCGTAGTGTCGACGTCCATCTTTGATGGGAGGGCCGGCACCGGCTGGTCTTCATTGCGTGCACGGTGTCTGTGGTTGAGCAAACGCCGTGAAAGCGAAATGATGCGACGTTTTGGGCGCGGGGTAGGCGGCTTTTCGTTATACCACTCGCCTTCCGTCGGGTCTGTTTGGCAAGACGCATCGCGATAGCCTGCAGAAGGGCCGGCCGAAGTCTGGCGTGAGACACTATATGTCGATCCACCGACAGCCGTCGACAGCGACATGAACCCGTGGCCGTCGCCTATGCTCATCGTGTTGGGAGACACGGCACTGACAGGAGATCCCGACTTGCTGCGGGAAGTCTCGGCGTCGACGTAGCGGTAGCCTGCAGTGCCGTTCGGCATATATTGTTCGTGGTCACCGGCCTGGGCCGACGCGCTCTTAGCACGGGACTTGCCATTGTGGCCAGCTGCTGACACGCTTGACCGTTCAGTGCCGTCAGAAGTACGTTTCTTCTTCTTCGGCTGCTGCTGCTCAAGCCGGCGGAACGAATCTTCAACCATTGCTACTTTGCGCTTGTCGCGGTCGGTCGGCTCAGTCAATATGCCCAAGGTGTCGAAGGATCCCTGTCGTGGAGCGGGGGTCATATCACGACTGGGTGGTTTGCTGCGGGAGGATGATGACATTTTGTCTGTTTCGGGGAAATCTTCTGGGTGGCCTTCGCTAGCGGCGCGACTATTTGTTGCGTGGCCTGTGCTTGTGGGAGAAAGAGCGTGAGATTTGGCCTTGCGTGACGACTTCTTCTTGCTGTGGGTGCTCCGAGCGTGCTGCGATTTGCCACTGTACATTCGGAGGAGTTGGAGGATGCGGGCAAATGCGCAATCTGGGCCCAAGTCGCAAGCGCAGCCACCGTACCGAGAGAGAATCTGGGGAAGCCAGTTGGAGAGCCAAATAAACTCCTCCTCGCCGATTTCGATGTCGTCGATGCTGTTGCTGCTATGGTCGTCGCCAAAGTCGAGAACACGGGCCAACAGCTCTTTGTTTTGCCGTGGTAGGCGAAAATCCCACGGGATCGTAATCTGTTCGTCCGCGGCGATAGGACGGTCACTGACAAGCCAGAAGTGGTATTCAGTAGCCCCTGACAGGAACGTGTCAAGAACGGCGTTAGGCCGGCAACTGCGGCGAACGTAACGGGCAAGAGAACCTTCTCTGCGTGTGTCGATGCAAAGTGGTAATAAGGGGTGGAAGAAGACGAAGGGGAGGGGAGATGACAGCACACCGTAATGGTTGGAAGGAACTAAACAGTACTCGTTTTGCATGCCAATCTGGCCGTTAAGCTCCATCAACGGGACGTCCTTATCGACAGCCACGGATGTAGCCAAGTACTTCCAGCGCACAACTGTGTCCTTTTCCAACGCGCGCTTCTTGACCTCAACGCGAGGGGGACGCCTTATTGCTTCAATGTTACAAGGCAATGACTGGAAAACATCGGCAAAGTCTTGGCCGGTCTGTTCTCGCATCAACTCCGGATTTCGTAACCAGCCAGAGATGGCGTTTGATACCGAGAGGCTGGCAAATGAATTGGTTTGGACAGTCTGGGCAGAATCCTGATCATTGCAGAGATTCAAGAAGTCGCTAGAGTACCCGTACAACTCGGTGCCTTCAGGAAGATCGGGTGGTGTTGTGGCCGGACTCAACGGGTGGCCAACTTGTAGTGATGCTCGCGAAGCAGAGTAGGACGGACTTCTTTTAGAATGCGATCCGCCGACAGACTGACTCGACTTATGAGACTTCTTCTTGGACGGCGGATGGCTGCTGTGCTGGCCGTCAGAACTAGAGAGCCTTCCGACGTCGCTAACTGATGCCGAATGGCCGTTGATGTGAAGGTCGCTCGGCTTGGCCCTTTTCTTGTGACTCTGGCCGTGACTTTTTGATGGTGGGCGTTTTGGTTTTTGATGAACAACAGCTTCTGCGTTGGCAGCTTGCAGCCGCTGCCTTTGGTATTCGATGGCGTGCGCAGTGTTTAGTGGCCGCGGTTTGCACTCGTGGCACGCGTGCGCAAATTCTTCACGTGTTGCTTCTTCGCTGTTGTTAGGGTAGAAACACTCAATATGTTGCCACGAATCGCAAATTTCGCAGTATATTGTGTTTCCGTCATCGCCTGTGAAGCCACAAATGCACTTTATGGTATAAGGTTCCTCCTCTGCAGCCGACTCCGCCTTGGTGACAGGTGCAGCATTGTGTGTAGGAGAGGTCGAGGCGTTGGCAGCCGTGAAAGTATTGGAGTGTGTAGAGACGGTCGTGGAAGGGAAAGGAGGAACAGGAGCGTAAGCCTTGGGGGTAGAAGAAGGCGACAGCGGGTTGAGAGGAGGGAGGCTCGAGGTTGAGAGCGCGGTCTGTGTGGACGGCGGTGGGTGCTTTTCTGTCATAATCTAGGAGAGACCTCGCTCATGGGGAGGGTGCCGAAAAGGAGTGTTGGAAGAGGGGGAGTTGGGAAATTATCTCTTCGGTTGTGATAACATGACTGAGTAAAGCGCGCTGCTTGGGTCGCAAAGACGATAAGGCAGGGCAAGAACTCAACGAAGAGAAGCAGTCGCCGTGTCGTGTCGCCTGTGGTAGAATGTCGAAATGATGGCGCGCCGATGGAAGAAGACGCCCAAATGAGACGCTGTCGCGGAACCAAAAGAAGCGAAGAAAAACGAGCGGTCGTTAGAATTAATGGGTCCGCAGAGGCGACCTGTCCAAAAATAAGACCACTCGACGAGAGAGCGACTGGGATCCTGGGAGGCCAGAAGGTCACTGTGTCGTGTGCGCTCACTGGTCGTGATACGGAACCGACAACAAGGCGGAATTGATTGAGTCGACGAGTCCTCAGGAGAGAAAACGCGGTACAACTCCGTGCGACCAGTCGACAAGTCAGCGGTGTTAAAAGGAGGCCGAAGATTTGAAGTTGTCGACCTGAAATGATCAGAAGAGACTCGACAGGGGAGGAAGTGTCGAGAAAGGAGGCAGGACGGCAAATGTGACAGAAGGCAAAAGGTTGTGTCGCCGTAAGAATGTCGAGGAAAGACGAGTCGAGAAAAAAAGCCAAGTTGAGTCTTCGAAGAAAGCGTCTTTTTCCTAGGATCGCGCGATTGAATCTGGATCGAAGTGTCGAGGGAGCGTTGGGAGATTCGAGAGTGTTGCGTGGAAGATAAAGTCGAAAAGGTGCGAGAAGATGCGAAAGATGAAGATCCAAAAAAGGGGGGAAGAAAAGAGAGAGATCGCAGGCGATGAGGGAGAGGAATGAAGAAGAGGCAGAAGAGGAAAGAGCGAGAGAGGAAAGTGCAAACCTGCGAGTTGGGATGTAAGGAAAGGAAAGAATGGGAGGGGGGGCCAAAACGAAAAGAACGGGGAAGGAAAGCGAAAGAGAGCGAACGGAAAGAGCGCCCAGCAGAAGGGAAAGCGCAGAAAACACACGCTGAGTCGGGGAGCAGGAAGGAGAGGAAGGAAGAGAGGAGAGCGCAGGAGACAAAGAGTCGCTAGCCAATGGGCGTGCGGCAAGGCGCCTCCAAGAAAAAAAGGCAAGAGCCAGGGAAAAGAGGGAAAGAGGAAAAGGGTAGAAATGGGCGAAACAGAGCAAGAGCAAAATCCCCCCGACTAGCGTGGCTCTGGCGCGGTGCTCCTTCCCCCTGGTCTCATTCGCAGCGTCCTAGTGCAGAAAGCGCATCGCCGTTCTCAGAGGAAGGTGGGAAAGAGAGGGAAGAAGGGGGGACAGAAGCTGATACCTTGTACCAATACAAGGCAGCAATCGTAGCAATGGCTATTTGCTGCCTGAGGCAGGAAGCGCCGCACTAGGGGGTAGGTTTCGTTTTTGGTGGGCGAACGCAGGTTGGGAACTAAGCCAAGAAAAGGGTTTAAAGGTGCGTGCGCTGCGTGCGCCTCACCTGCGTAAGCAGAAGCAGCCCGAGTCACTCACTCGACTGACACAGCCAAAAAAAAATTAAAAAAAATTGGAAGCGAGTGTGAAAAAGGACGGAGAGAATATGTGAGGCCGTAAAATGGGAGTTAAATTTTGTGAGGGAAGAAGAAAATACCTTGCCATGCCATAGAAACGTGACACCTTCAAATACCAGGCAGGAGCACCCTTTGCTCTTGCCGTTCTTGAGAGGCGGGCTTCAGCGTCATATCGAGCCGGGTGGACGACATGTCATGCGAGAGAAAAATATTGGTGAGGACAAGATTCGTCTCGTTGATAGGCAAAAATGGCTGGCCGATGGACGCTCGAACTGTCTAGTGAAGGAGACAAGAGTCCTTGGGGATGGAAAAATAGAAGGGAAAGAGAGCAGAGCCGAAGGCATAGAAGCAGAAAAAAGAGGTCATGGCCGTCGGAAGAACAATGACGCTTTTTGGAGGCCGGCCAAAGTGCCGACTGCCTGTCTGTATTCAGGCAAGAAGAATCAGATGGAGAGAATATGCAGGGAAGACAGGCTCGACAGGCTCGACAGGGAGCTGGTGGTTTGCGGCGTTCTCGGGCACAGAAACTGTGAGAGTGTGAGCATTCTGCATGAAAAGAGAGACAGCGCCGACGACCCAGCAAAAACGAAAACAGCAGGCAGCAGTGGGGGCCTTTCGCTGGTCTCGCCCAATGGGAAGGAGCAGCTCCCCTCACAATAGGAAAGAGCAATGTATCGGTACTCCGCTGGACTGCAGGTTGAGAAAGTCCTTTGTTCTGCCGCGATTATTCTACTTTTTTAGCGTTCCAACCGGACCAATATCAAGATACTGCGTCGCCCAACCACAAGGCGTGTTTGCTGTGCCCAGTGCCCAGTCGAGTCTGATTACCAGCTCGAGGAGGGCAGAAAATAGGGCACTTGCTTTCTCGAGGCTACGGCGAGGTGGTGACAGGAGTCGCGTCTGCTAATTCTGTGTGTGACTGTGCTATGAGAGAGCTATGCAGGCGAAATCCAGGCGATTATTAGGCGGTGAAGGGGCAAGATACAGTGGTCGCCTCTGTCGCCTCTCTACAGGTGTTGAGCACCACTATCTCAAAGATACCAACAGCGCTGCGCTAATCATGCAAGAGAACAGTCATCGTGTCGTTCTTTTCTTCTCCACGTTACTGTTTGCAGAAGCAGAAGCAGCAGAGCACTTGACCAGGCCGGCCGCGGCACTGATCAGCGCAGCACTCTTCGTCATCATCTTCCTTGCTGTGTGCCCAGGCCTTTTGCGTCTCAGCGTCTGTTCCCTCGCTCCTTCCCTCCCAGGGAACTGGGCCGCCAATCCCTAGCACGCTTCCGGCGCGCTTCTGGGTGGCAAAGCCCGACTGCGATTTGGGGGGCAAACTTCAGCGCGTAATGGAAAGTGTGGCGGAAGATGCGAGCGCCACAGGTGGCCGGTTCAGGCGTCTCGACAATGAAAAAGCCTCGAGGCTCGGAATCAAAACACTCAACTTTTTGTTCACCTTCTTTGTCTTCACAACAAACACAACAAACAACCGACAACACTTTGTTTGCGCCGCCCGGTATTTTGCCGTCGTCTCTCCTCTCCTCTCCTATCCTCTCTCTCTCTCTCTCGTCGCTGCTTCTCCTTTCTACCGCATGCCGTCTGCCCCTGACAGCAGGGCTGAAACCGCTGCGAGGCCCGATTGGCTGCAAAAGTCAAAAGACAGAGTCCATCCGATCGTTTGGCTGCTCTCGTTGGACGCCCTGCCGACATCTTCTTGCCGCAAGCGAAACGAGCGACGCTTCTCGCGATACTGCCCTCCGACAACAGAAGATCCAAAACCGAAGCTTTGCCAGACCGCCTTGTATCGCGAACTGGTCAAGATGGGGCAGGCCATGTGATCCTAGAGATAAGGGGCCCACTATGGAGAATTGAGGAGAATGGAGACAGCGTCCATGTGCTTCTCCACTTTGTCCACAGGGATCACCGAATCACCACAGCAGGCCTGCCGCAGATACGTGATACAGCAGCTTGGGGCCGTAATACACTGTAGAGTGCGCAACGTGCGCAAGAAGGCACGATATGCTTCAAAAGAGAAGGAGCGATGCGATGCATCTGTCTCGCTAGATGTAATCCTGTCGTAATACTGTTTGCTTGTCTGCGGCCAGGCCATCTCGGAGAGCGCAACAGTGCAGAGTTTGCTTTGCCTGTCAGCTGATCCCATATCTGCAATGATTGCAACAGTGTGCCATTTCGTTCAGCAATATTGAGACCCTATCGCGAATGCGAGAATCGTTCTCTGCCTCTTTGAGTGCCTTTGATTCGCAAATGCTCCACTTTTATCCAGTCCTAGGCGACCGCTGGTTGGCCCGATGAAACGTCCCACCAATCACAGGCCCCCGTGCCCTCTCCCATGACGCCAACCTCCCTCGTTCCCATGCCTTGCGCCTGCCAAACAAGACCGTCTCTCGGCTACGGCCCCCTCCTTCCTTCCAAGCCATTCAGTCGTTTTACAGCGGGCTTTTGGCTCTTTGGCGCCTGGTACTTCCCTCCGCCTCCTCAACAAATCCGCTCTTAACTTCGTCATCACTTCTCTCCTATCGTTTTTACGCTTTTACGCTTTTACGATTGTTTAAAAGGACAAACAAACAAACTGCTCTTCTTTTCCTTCAACCATCTCTCTTTTTTGAACGCCGCCCATCTAAGCGACTACTGTATTATCCAACAGAACCAACGATCGCTTGATCAGTGTCGCTCTCTCGTTTACTCGACTCACCCGCTCTCTCTCCATCTCTCGCTTTTTCCCGACTTCTACCGGGTTATTCCTTCTCTTCCTCTTCTCTTCCTCTCCAACCAGTAATCACACATCTACAACCATGCGGACCGGTACCGTCCTTCTGGCCCTGCTGTCGTCGGCTTCGGCCGCCAGCCTCAACTTCTTTGGCGGTGACGCCACTCCCCGTGAGGACCTCAAGGTTCCCGGCAAGTCGCCGCTCGAGTTCTGCCCGTCCGACCACTCTAGTGACATTCTGACCATCAAGAGCGTCGACCTGTCGCCCAACCCTCCTCAGGCGTAAGTCCTCCTCTCCTCTAGTAATATAGTATACTTTCGACATCGTGGCTAACCAAGTCAGCGGCGTCGACCTTGTTATTGAGGCCGTGGCCTCGGTCTCCAAGACCATCGCCCAGGGCGCCTACGTCAACCTCCAGGTCAAGTACGGCCTGATCCGTCTTATTAGCACCACTGCCGATCTGTGCGAACAGATCCAGAACGTCGAGCTTGAGTGCCCCATTGAGAAGGGCCTCATTTCCATCACCAAGTCCGTCGAGCTGCCGCGCGAGATCCCTCCTGGCAAGTACACCGTCCTGGCTGATGTCTACACCGTCGATGACGAGCCCATCACCTGCCTGACGGCCACCGTCACTTTTGCCCGCGATGGCTCTGTGAGCTCCGAGTTGTAGAATACCACCGGCTCCGGAAAGCAACGCAGCCAGATGAATAATTCCGCCTGTTTTCTCGCTCAGGAGATACACACAGTTCTGCGAAATTCTCAGGCTGCTCTGCAAGAACGCCATGCTGTTATGCAAGGAGCTCTAGCTTCTCTCTTGGAGCACTTTGAACTATACGAACAACAACACGGATGCCAATTTGGCCAGCACCAACTCCTGGCAAAGACTTGTATTAGGAAGGGATTTCTAACACATATACGCACTTTCCAATATCTGTCTGGCCCCATGTTCTTGGGCCTTTTCATCAGCCTCTGGTTAGATGCTTTGCTGGCTCATTATCAAGGCTCCTCGACACGCGACCTCGTTATTTCGAGCCTCAAACACTCGCTATTATACTATGTTGTGTCTGTCGCCTGGGCGTTCTGGCTCGCATGTTCTTGAAGCAGAATTTGGTTGCGCTGCCTGTGTTCTGTTTTCCTACTCACTGTTGTTCGTTGTCTGCCCGCTGATCTTGTTTTCTGCCTCTCTTTCATGTCCTTTTATAGCTCGCGTTTGTTGTTAGTTCTACTGTATATGCCTTGCATCGTCGCCATTACTGCCACCATACATTTATCGCCCACATGGGACAACCCCTTTACTTCTAATCAAACACATCCCACTATCTGCTGCACAGTGGGGTATTATCACATTATTTTAAACGCACTCTCCTAATGTTTTGCATAAACAAGTGGAAGCAATCGTGTTAAATGAAATGAAAATGATGATATCGCCCATTCTAACATGCCGTACAACATCTCAACAACCCGGGTTCCTAGGTAGCCCCTGGTTCGATGCTGTCCCAGTATCAAGCAATGCAATGCACTGTAGTATCCAAACTGCCGCCCCCAACATCTCCTCTCCGTGCCCGGGCCACCATCGGATTCGTCCTTTACTCGCCAAACAGCCGTCTGACACGGCGCAGAACGCTGTCCTTCTCCGGGTCGTATGGGTGGTCTTTGCTCGGGATCTCCAGTACCGTCGGGAAAGCGGCAGTGTATGTGTCGACGCGGTACCGTATCCGGTCGGCAATCTATTCTGTTAGCCATAGTCCGTCACCCTCTTTCATTACTCCATCTTCCCATCTTTCCGTTGACATACGTGCTGGTTGATCAGGACGATGCCAATGTCCTTGCGTTCGGTGGTGAACCGGTCAAAAGCCGCCTCAATGGCCGCATTGTCCGTCTTGTTATCGACGACGAGAAAGTTCTTTTGCGCATCGGGGCCTGGGGTTACATGCTATATTCGTTGTCAGTAGTGGTCGATAAAAGTGTTCGAGCAGATGGGAGACTTACGCCAATGCCAGCCAGCAGCAGGCCTGTCACGGAGTCCTATACATCACCAGTCAGCTTCGTCCCCTCGTATCCAATCCCAGTTGGCCTCTCTGGGTCGTTCGCACCTCGTCGCCGATGACAGCAAGGAACTGCCGGTCCTTGAAGTCCGCCGCCGTCGTCGTCATCGTGGAGGAGAGATCGAATTCGATCGGCCCCTATTCGTTCTAGGCGGTTTGTAGATGGCTAGAAGGGGAATGTAATAAATTCGATCGTACAGAGACTTCGAGAAGGGCTGTCCCGAGTGTCGTCGTATCGTCTTGGTCGAAGGGAGAGCCGACAATGGATTGAGGTCGGGATACAGCTGTGGATTAATTGCTCACTTTGGCTGGGCCAGCGATAAAGGCTCCTTTGATTGTCCTTGTTCTAGCTGCCATGGCACCTGCCTAGCTCCTGGCGACTCACTGTACGGAGTATTGCAGCAAAGAGCCCCGCAGCCAGCCGCCGTGATTAGGTAAGGTTACTAGCGGCCCAGAACCAGATGGCTCCTGCCTCCAAAACGGTATTACTTGTAAACAAACAGCAACCGCCAGGGCCAGGCACATACGCCATAGAAACGCTTTTTGAGCTCCTTGTTTTCTCTCTCTCGTTTTTCCCGGCTGCTCCATATCGACATCTTCAACGACCACAACGACATTTCGCACACCCGCATCACGCGGTGCTCGAGGGCGATCGGCACACACTTTAAAGCAGAACATTTTCTTCCAGGCGACAATGTTTTGAGCCTTCCAACAGCATCCCTTTAGCAGCGACTGCCATAAACTCGACGACATCAACACATTCACAATTCACGACACTTCTGCCCCCTTTTCCTTCTAACGACCCCTCACATTCACATCCAAGATGCCGCGCCTCGTGCGGCGGCAGACGCTCACGCAGCGCATCACAGCTGCCATGAACCCCTGGGACTTCTTGCTTTGGCTATCTGAGGAGATCGAGACCCGCGAGCTCGACTCCATCGCTGTCGGCAGCCAGGTCGGCGTCGTCGCCAACTTCCTCTTTCTCCTCGCCCGCGCCAACCTGGGCCCGTCGAACAGTGCCGACGATGATGTGTTTGGTGATGGCCCAGGCCGTGGATGGGTCTCATACCTGGTAGGTTTCGGCCGTCGCGCAGCGCCACTTGCATAGCTCTCACAACTAACATTTACTCTTCTCTCAGATCCAACTCCTTGTCTGGGCTGGTGTCACTCTATCCGTCGCCAACGCCTTTTTCGTCTACACGCGCAAGCGCCACTACCGTCTCTTCGAGGCCAATATCGACCGCCGCCCAGGCACGCCCTCCGCCAACCGCGTTCGCGTCCAGTCCTCGCCCTCAACCAACTCACCTCTGCGTCTCATCGGCGACCTCGTCAATTTTGAAAGCGCCGAGTCGCGTGCCCACCCGGACAGCACCCGCGATGTCTGGGAGCTCGCCATCTGGGACCCGCGCCCGGCGTCCCTCGCCCTTCTCTCGTTCTTCAGCCCCCTCCACATCCTCATCTACATGTTCGAGCTGCCCCTCGACCCTCTCGAGCCCCGGCCCAGCATCGCCGTGCTGAAGTGCATTGTGCTCCAGGTCGGTCTGTCGGTCGCTATGCGCCAGCTGCAGTCCAAGAACGACCAGCGCCAGCGTGACAACGCCATCATCCAGAAGGAGGTCCTCCATGAGTACGACACCAAGTTTGTTCAGCCGCGCCTGCATCCCATCGTGCGCGACATGGGCACACAGGTGTCCATGGACCCCACCGACGCGGCGGGCGATGCTTCCACGGGTGGTATCGTTGTTGGCGAGTCCATTGAGTCTGGCACGCCGACGACAGTAATCCACCGCGGCTTCCAGACGCACCCAAACGCCAACTATATCAAACACATCGACCCCGACTTTGGTAAACGGAATGCCTCTTCGACGTCCGTCTCTTCTGGACGTCACTCAGGCACGGTCGCAGCCACCCCGCGTCACCTCACACCCGCACAACAGACGCCGGCTAGATACTCGGACTCGTTTACGCCGGGCAACACCAGCGTCGCGAAATCACGCCAGAGCATGCCTGTAGGCGCGACACCGAGCTACACATCGACGGGAGCGGGCTCCAGCACAGGTGCTGGCTCAGGCATCATTGGCGAGGGAACAAGAGCAAGGACTGGCACCGCATTTGTGGCCAACACACCCTTGGCCACAGTCAACAACAGCGTGCACCGCCCCTCAATCCCGTCAAGTGCTACTACCAACTTTGGCGGCAGCATGGGCGTCTTTAGCCACGTCAACTCGCCGCTCAAAAAGGCCATCAGTATGAATGATATTGGCAGCAGCAGCGCCGGTGGCTTCCAGTCGCCTCGCAACTCTCGCGAGTTGGCCGCTATTGAACAGCGTGAGGCCGCCGAGCGGATGCAGCGGATGCGCAGCCCGACCAAGTCGCCCAAGAAGGAGAACTTCCCACTGCAGCAGCCGCCACAGACCGAGTCGAGACTGTCATTCCAGCCGCAGGAGCTGTCGTCGCCGCCGGTGCCCTTCAATCCCTTTGCCAAGACGCGGCCGAGTGCCTCTCACAACAGCAAGAACGAGCGGTTCCCGTCTCGCTGGTAGACAAACACATTTTTGGTTTCTTTTTTTTCTTGTCCTTTTGTTCTATATTCAATTTACTCATTTAATCTTCTTCACGATTGTTCTATCGGGCAGTTGCAAAAATTTGCATGGCAGGCGTTTGGGGGTGTACCTTTTTTTTCTGTTCACGTTGTTGTTTTATTTAAAATTTATTCTTTTTTTGCGTCGCTTGGTCGCTGCTTCCTTAAGTTTATGCTAGAGCATGTTTGCTCTTTCTCTCTTTGCTCTTTCCAAATTTGATTTTTGGTCCTTGAATAAACAAGTAACATCGGGAAGGAGCAATGGCCAATATTGCTCGAACCGTTGACATGGTGTCGCCTTGCTGACCCCTGGATCTATTTTTGTTGGGTTTGTCTCGATCTACAAGTAAACAATTTTGTGCCACACCTCCGCCACCCTATCATAGAGATCTTCATTTCTTATTGTGCGCTCTGCTCTTTGCCTATTTTTATTGGATTGTATTTCATTTATTTCGGCTTCGGGAAGCTCACATACTCGAGGCCTTCACACCATGTCAACAGCTGGTCCGGCGAGACAAAAGAGAGCAGCGACACGATCATTCGGCGCGGCCAACACACCTCCTCGCAACGTCCTTACCCGTAATAGAGCACGTCGCGAGTCACGAACCGATGAGTCACTCGGCTCCAGTGACAAATCGATCCTTCCAGGCTTCATCACCAAACTCTTCCCCAGCAGAAAGCCAGAGCGCGGCGGCACACTCCGCGCACACGGCGTCTAGGACGAACCGAGTGCGGATATTCCTGCCGTTACGCCAATGTTTGACAGACTCGGCCCCTATTCCCACAACGTATGGGGCACGGGGAGCAGCTTTTCCAGCAGAACGGGCCCAAGATTCCCAAATAGGCGGCTTCGACAGCAAGACTCGTTGACGGATCCGTGCCAAAGCTCGATCGGCATCCCTACGTCTTTTCATACCCGTGGCGGCATACCACTCCAAAAACCTCCTCCATCTCCCCCTATAACCGCACCTGGTGCGTGGCCCAGCGTCACCGACTTGCGGACTGCCGTCACGCCCTCTGCACCCCGTGTTGATTCTATCCATAGGGGCCAGCCTCCACCCGATATCCCACTTCATCAAAAGACAGAGGCTCACCGCCAACGCCAGAACCTCAAACTCAGCGGCGACTATCTTGGTGTCCAGGGTATAAACCCAGAGACGGGCCAACTCGACGTCCTTACACCTACGACTGGCTCCAAGAGTACAGTCTCCAGTGTAACATCTGGTGCACCGGCAAGCGCTGCCCGAGAGAGCATCGACAATCACGAGCAGGGAAAGGACGAGCTTCGACGGCAGCAGAGTCTTGTTCGGTGGCGCAAAGAAAACGGGCAGTGGTCGTCGGTCGCAGAGCCGATGCTAAGCCCCATTGCCCAGTCAAGAAGCACAACGCCTCGTAAGTTAGCATCCAGATATGAAGTGCGCTTTATCCTGGCTGACAATATTTCACTGCACAGCACTTTCTCATCCCCCTCCCGAAGAGTTTATTTTAGACGGTCCAGGCAAAATTGCGGTACCTGTGTAGAGCACTATCCAGTTTTCGAGTGCTGGGTGGGAGACAGCAACCTCTTCAGCAACTGTCGATATGCCTCCTCCCATTGCGCCAAAGGGTATGTCAGCTTCTGCGCATACCCTCAACACGACAAGTCAACATCAGAGCACCGAAAAAGGCAAAAGCAGCAGTCGGCATGTTGAACCACACAATCTCCATGCTTCAATCTCTGTCTTGAGCAATGACGACTACCTTCACTTAGATGAGCCCGTCCCTTGCACGCCAGAGCCAGAACCAGAGTCCCTCTTGCCTCTACCGAGCCTCGCTCACCCCGATCCTCGTAGTGATATGCACTGGGGACTTGCGGGCACCCGACTCGCCAGTGAACTGCGAAGCGAGAGCGGTGATAGTTTGCAAGGTATGATGGTCCACCCTCGAAACGTCAAGGGAGCCTTGAATCTAATTCCATGTCAACCACCTCCTTTTCATGTACGTGGTTCCGATCCCTTGTTGACTTCTGGCTATTTACAGCCTCATCACATCAAGCACATGCAGCGGCGCTACTACCAACAGCACTATCAAAGACAGAGGCCGAGAAGAACCCGACCGAACATCGGCCGTCAAAGGTCCAAACTGCTGGCGTACCCCAGGGTGAACGTCTGTCCAACCAGAATGCCGAGGAGACAAGCAACGACCACCAGCATGTCGACTATTCGTCAGGGACAGAGATCAGTCGTCGAGAAGTCACCGACACCGGAGTCAGAAGCGTCGCCAGCAAAGACCATAACGGTGACAGAGACTCAGACCACGGCATGCACCCCAACACAAGTGCAGGTGCAGTCAGCTCCAAGGTCAATCCAGAGCACACCCATAAAACCAGGATCTGCCTCCATACCCACCATCACCACTACTGGATCCGCCACGAGCCCGCCCGTGGCCGACGCGAACCCGGACCCGGACAAAGCGGGCATGGGCTTCGACGGAGCCACCGCAGAATTACATTGTCCTCGCACGAGAATCGCGAGAGCCATGAGATTCTTGGAGCGCCCGGCACCGACGGCACCAATATTACCGACGGTACCAATACTGCAAGAGATACCACAGAAGGTATTCAAACTGCAGATCCGCAGCATGAGGCCCTCTTCAGGGTGTTCCCGGCCGAATGCGAAACCGAGAAGCTCGTCGAGCACAAGCGACCACCCTCTCGAAACAGCCACGACCGCTACTACATCATCCAGGCACCTAGCAGCGGCAACGAAAAAGCGTGTTGAGAAGCTGTCGCCATCCTCTGCCTTGTCTGCTCGATCTGCACCACATGTACCAACTACTGCTTTGAATTCTGTGCAACCCCATTCGACAGGTAATCACCGCGGCCGCCAGCCAGTGACTGACTTTAACTTCCTGCAGATGATCATGCCTCCTCCGTCCACTGCACCTTCCCCTTTGAAGGCTAAGAGGATGCAACAGCAGCAACAACAACAGCAGCAGGCAATACGTAATGATGCTCCTACGCATAAGATGGCACAAGGAGCTGCATACATGGCGGTGGCGCGGACAAGCATGCTTCCACGTGGGCATATACAAAGAAAGGCGGTGGGAACAGGTACAGTCTCTCCACAGCAAAAATCAAAGCAAGCTCAAGAAAAGAAAGGACAGAATGAACGGGAGCAGAAGAAAGGAGATCAGAGCAAAAAGGGAGCTGCTGGCAAGCAGCCAAAAAAGGACGCCGGCATCGGAGGCCCAACTGTGTCAACGACAGGCAAAAAGAGGAAGCAGAACAATGATCGTGCTTGCGGCGAAGTCAATGTGCCCCTGGAGCTTGTTCAGAATGCGGGGGTGCTTGTGTTTGGGTTTCTCTGGAGGTATTGGATGCACGTCCGCCCCGTCTTCCATCGCCGCTCAGCCCTGCGGGGGCGACTTCGGAGCGGCTGCTTGACGTTTTCAGATGCGTTTCTTTGTGCTTTAGCAGCTGGGTTCGTTCTGACACTCGTGATGCTGGGTGTGGTGGTGTTTCGAGTGCTTGCAGTTGTGGGCATAGTTTGTCATTACACGTCGATGGTGTTGAGCATGTTATTGGGCATGTAAGTAGAGGGCACAAGAGTGTTTGCGGTGTTTTAAAAAACATTTTTATAGAAGCATTGCTACAGAACGAATGGCACAAAATTATCATTGTAAATGTAAACACGGACGTGCAATAAGGAAAGCATCGCGAGGCTGTCGTCAAACTATACCCAGTTAAAGCTTTCCTGTGCTGTCATAGCTCCTTTTCGGCACAGTACCAATAGCCAAGCTTTTGAGAGCCGAGCCTCCGTAGACCGGAGCTGTCCATTCAAACCAAAGCCACAAAATACGAGTCATTGCGGGCACTTGTAAATCAACAAAAGACGTATCCTAAATGAAGCCAGTGGCCCAGTTTGTGTACTGTTCTTTGGTGAATCATGAATAACTGTATCTGGTGGAGGATTTGCATTTTCTCCTTTTTGTTTCCACACGTCTGCAACGACCTTCTCTGTTTGTCAATATTTACTTTTTTAGTCCCCGGCTTTTTTTACCGATCTGCACGATGGGTCGTATATCCCTTTCTCGTCGTTGTGGAAATATGTTCTCCGGGGGTTGTGGCCCCTCTCCCACTGCGTCTTCTGCGCCTGGGAAGCTTCCTCCGACATCGCACCTGTAAGAAGAGACAAGGGTGAGAGACAGCTTCTCGACCTCCTCCAAAAAGTCAAATGGCACAATCACCTCCCCCCCCCCCCCCGGTCACAGCCAATAACACATTAGTGGTTTATCATACGGAGAAGAAACGTGCAACTGCAAAAGATGGGGCACGGAACGGTAGAAGACACACAACCGCACACACAGCTTTTGGACTAGCCGCTGGGCTGTCAAGATACTCAGTACATGGTCCATGGGGACATTGGACGGAAGCAACTATTCCTTTGCCGTTATCCTTCTTTCTCCCTCTTGCCCATTGCCCAGCAGCACATCGGTCCTAGGTCCGAAATGGCGGGGGACAAAAAAGACAGATGTGATGCACACAACAGGCCAGGACCAGTCAGAGTGGGGTCTGGGGAAGAAATGATTCTTTTTGGTTGAGAATGCGAAGCTATGGGGCAAACATCTAGGCCGATACCGCCCACTTGCACTTGAGACACGTTTGGGGGACGATGGACGAGGTAAGTTTATGAGATGTTGAGACATGTAAATATATGAATTATAAGAAAGAAAGAACATAGGGAAGCACTTACTGACCTCAGTCTCAAAGATAGGCTGATGTTTGCCGACCATTTTTTTGCGAAATGAAGCCGGACTCTGGGCAATGAGGGACGAGCCGCAGAGCAGGGGTCATGTAATGGGTGGGCAGGCAATCAGCAATCAAGGTCAAAAGGTGTAAGATACGAACGTGGTGCCGATCCATGCACAGCAGGTTCGAGCACAGGTGCACAAACAGGATAGCAAAAAGGCGGTGATAGAGTCGCCTTGTGTGGTGTTGCGATAGCTGGATAGCTTCTTGGCATACGATGGCACGTTGGACCGCGATACTAGATTTACAACTGGCAGGAGACAACAGCCAGCAGCCGGCAAGAGCGACTCGGCGCCGTTAAGCGCAACTAACCGGTGCCTGAACGGGCCCTGGATCTTGCTCACGGGAATCCAGCTTCCCAGATAGGTCATTTTGTCGTGGGGACGTCTCCGCTTTCTCGTCTCTTTTTTTTTTGTTTCCACCTAGGCTATGTTATTTAGTTTTTCTTCAAGGAGGTGTCTTGCGAGATACCCAAAATCTCCGTCGCATCTTGCTGTCTCAACATCGCCAGTCTCGTAAAGTCACGTGCGCTGCGCTCCTTCCCTTATTGTGCCCTCGGCCTGCATCCCGGGCACACAAAATTACGTCACTTGAGGCCGGACCGGTGAGCGCAAACTGCAACAACCCTTGTCCTCGATTCTCGTGCCATCCTCAACCCCCAAACTTGAGTCCAACGCGTCTCTTTTTGTTTGTCTTTGGAATTGTTGAGCTACTTCTGCGAGTCTGCAACTGCTACAATGTCTTCGTCCTGTGTGCTCGTCATATGACGCGACATGCAAGCACGGTTACGGAAGGGGCAAGTGGTGCAAAAGCTGTTCGGGGCAAAGGCAACTGCCAGTCACAGCCCAGAAAACGAGAAGTGAGAAAGAGGAAGGCGCATCCTGCGAGCTCCATCCTGCTACTGCAGGTGCCGCAGGCCGGGACCCACGTTAACCTGCTTTGCGCTTCCTGCCTCAACAACAAAGGCCGACTGTTCATACAATACGGAGTACGACAAGGCGAGACCGACTGCAGAATGGGGCCCGAAAAGACCCAGTAAAGGGCCCAGTAAAGGGCCCAGTAAAAGGGAACAGCGGCTCTTCGTCTCAACCAATCTGCGCAGGCCAATTCTCAATCAGTCAACCCCGCGTTTTTTTTAGCTTTTTTTCTGTGAGTCGTTCCTTCCCTTTGTGCCCTTTCAGCAGCAAATTTTGGTGAGAGAAGGCGCGCCAAAATTGTAAAACTAGGCCACGGTTCCGTCTACCGGACCAGCGTAGAGGACCCTCCGATCATCGGCGTCGAGTTGTCTTGTGTGCGGCGAAACTGACAATGCGCAAAAAAAACAAGTGAACATTTTTTAGTGTCGACTCATGAGCCATTCGGACCACTGAGGGGCTGTTCTGTGGGTTTGGAGGGCATGTTATTTGCTTGGGAAGCTCTTTGTGAGATTGGCGACGAGGACCGCCTGTGACAAGGAGGCGAATTGCGTCGTTCGCGCCTGCCCGCCCTTTCCTGCCTGTGCCGGTTGTTCTTGCCTCAAGTTTTTGAGGGGCCTCACATCACTCTTTCCTTCCCGGAACTTGATATCAGCTTCGCACACCCGCACACCCTCTCCTCCGTTTTGCTATTTTAGCTTCCCCTTCTTCCTTGTCCTCTGCCCGGCTTGCCCATTTTTGTTCCTTTTGTCTCGGCTTTATTTCTTCTCGTTTCTCCCCAGTTCCCCCTACGACGTTTCGTCTAACACCATATTAAACCTTGCTTGGCCCATTTGTTTTTTGCCAAGGCCCTGTTGCTCTCCTTCTCTTCCCATACACATACGTCTTCTGTTTTACTGTGTACAGATTTTGTGGTTCTGATCTCTTCTTCCTTACATCTTCTTTTCCTTTCTTTCTTTCTCTTTATCATCATCCCCCAGATACCCCATACACACAGTCACAATGCCTGGAGTTGAGAGCGCACCACGAACCCTCTACGACAAGGTCCTGGGCGACCACATTGTCGACGAGAAGCTGGACGGCACCCTGCTGCTGTACATCGGTAAGTTTGCTCTATTTCGTCCGGTCACTGCCGATTACTCGGGGCACAGTTTTGTGACCAAAAGATTATGACCATGTACAAGAACCCCGACTGACTCGTTTCCTTGTTCTTTTTGCTCTATAGACCGTCATCTCGTCCACGAAGTCACCTCGCCGGTAAGTTTTCGAACAAAGACAGACATACGAAAAAAGAGGAGGGAAGGCCGCCGGCATCGCAAATATCTCTGATCGCCGGCGAGTGCACGCAGAGATCGAGCGCATAGCAGTGCCTCGCAGCATGCAGCAGCCTGCAACACCGCAGCTGCGTGACATCCACTTTTTTGTGCTCTTTCTGCACACACACATTCTCGTCTCAGCCACTAACATTTGTCTCCTCTCCAGCAAGCCTTTGAGGGTCTGAAGAACGCTGGTCGCAAGGTCCGGAGACCCGACTGTACCCTCGCCACTACCGATCACGTAAGTTCAGGATTCGCTTCAATTACTTTTTTTTTTCTTTTTCTTTGATAACTCCCCGTCCTAACACATCCAGAATATCCCCACTTCGTCGCGGAAAACCCTCAAGGACATTGCCAGCTTCATCCAGGAGGACGACTCGCGCACCCAATGCGTCACCCTCGAGGAAAATGTCAAGGACTTCGGCATCACATACTTTGGCCTCGGCGACAAGCGCCAGGGTATCGTCCACGTCATCGGCCCTGAGCAGGGGTTCACTCTGCCCGGCACCACCGTCGTCTGCGGTGACAGCCACACCTCCACCCACGGTGCCTTTGGTGCCCTGGCTTTCGGTATCGGTACCTCCGAGGTCGAGCACGTGCTGGCCACCCAGTGCCTGATCACCAAGCGCAGCAAGAACATGCGTGTCCAGGTCGACGGCGAGCTGGCTCCCGGTGTCAGCTCCAAGGACGTTGTCCTGCACGTTATTGGCAAGATTGGTACTGCCGGTGGCACTGGTGCCGTTATCGAGTTCTGCGGCTCTGTTATCCGCAACTTGTCCATGGAAGCCCGCATGTCTATCTGCAACATGTCCATTGAGGGCGGTGCCCGTGCCGGTATGGTCGCTCCCGATGAGATCACTTTCGAGTACCTCAAGGGTCGTCCCCTGGCCCCCAAGTTCGGCTCCGAGGAGTGGAACCGCGCCACTGCCTACTGGAAGAGCCTTCAGTCCGACCCCGGTGCCAAGTACGACATTGACGTTTTCATTGACGGCAAGGACATCATTCCCACCGTCACCTGGGGCACCAGCCCCGAGGACGTCGTCCCTATCAACGGCGTCGTTCCCGACCCTGAGACTTTCGCCGGCGAGTCCAAGAAGGCCACTGGCCGCCGCATGCTGGAGTACATGGGCCTGACCGCAGGTACCCCCATGGAGGACATTGCCATCGACAAGGTCTTCATCGGTTCATGCACCAACTCGCGTATTGAGGATCTGCGCGCCGCTGCCTCGGTCGTCAAGGGCCGCAAGATCGCCGCCAACGTTAAGCGCGCCATGGTTGTCCCTGGCTCTGGTCTGGTCAAGACACAGGCCGAGGAGGAGGGTCTGGACAAGATCTTTGTCGACGCTGGTTTTGAGTGGCGCGAGGCTGGCTGCAGTATGTGCCTGGGCATGAACCCCGATATTCTGTCGCCCAAGGAGCGCTGCGCTTCCACGAGCAACCGTAACTTTGAGGGTCGCCAGGGCTCTCAGGGCCGCACTCACTTGATGAGCCCCGTCATGGCCGCCGCCGCTGCCATCGTTGGCAAGCTGGCTGATGTCCGGAAACTGACTCAGTACACCGCCAGCCCCCACGTCGACGCTTTCCGTGCCAACACCCACACTGAGCCAACCGGCAAGCCCCAGGTCGACGAGCGCGTCGCCGAGGATGACGCCGAGAAGGAGCAGATCGCCGATCAGCCCGAGGACAACGCTCCCCACACCAACACGTCCGTTGCCGGCCACGGTGCCTCGGCGGGCCTACCCACTTTCACCGTCCACCGCGGTATCGCTGCCGTCATGGAGCGCACCAACGTCGACACCGACGCCATCATCCCCAAGCAGTTCCTGAAGACCATCAAGCGTACTGGTCTGGGCAAGGCCCTGTTTAATGACTGGCGCTACTTGCCCAACGGCGAGGAGAACCCCGACTTTGAGCTGAACAAGGAGCCCTACCGCAACGCCAAGATTCTGGTCGTCACCGGCCCCAACTTTGGCTGTGGTAGCTCCCGTGAGCACGCTCCCTGGGCCCTGAACGACTTCGGTATCCGCAGCGTTATTGCTCCCTCGTTTGCCGACATCTTCTTCAACAACTCCTTCAAGAACGGCATGCTCATGATCCCCATCAAGAACCCCGCCGACATCGAGGCTATCGCCGTCGAGGGCCGTGCCGGCCGCGAGGTCGAGATCGATCTGCCGAACCAGCTGATCAAGACTGCCGAAGGCAAGACCATCTGCGGCTTCGATGTTGAGGAGTTCCGCAAGCACTGCCTGATCAACGGTCTTGACGACATTGGCCTGACCATGCAGATGGAGGACAAGATTGCCAAGTTTGAGAAGAAGATGACCCGCGATACTCCCTGGCTGGACGGCAAGGCTTACCTGAAGCGTGGCCGCAACGGCCAGCTGCTGGCCAAGGCTGTCCCCGTGCCAAAAACCAACCGCGGCGAGGAGCTGAAGGAGCCTCTGGAGTGGTAGATTAAAAAAAAGTCTACTCTCCCAAAAGCAAGTAAAACGAAAAAGAAAAGAAAGAACAAAACAATTTTGCAAAGCAAAAATCAAACGATTTTTTCGCATTTCTCATTTTCACATTCCAGTTTCTCACAAATTTTTACGTTGAAATTTAATTTGCATATTGCATCTTACTGTGTTTTTCCAAATCATATTCACGCCGACTTCATTTATTATATGAGAAGGAACTGGCTCAGGGGTCCAAAAAAAAAACGGCCATGGTGTTTACCAAGAAGAACGATGCGGTGCAGAGGGGTGAGAGAGGTCAGATATCGAAAGTGTTTCTTTTCTTGTCTTGCTTGTCCTTCTTTCTCTTACGAGGTGCCTATTGTTCTTCTTCGGAGGGTTTACAAAAAAGGGGTAATTTGTTGACACGATCTTCGTGTTTATTGCATGGAAGCTGTTGCTTTTTTTATTTACGTTCACGATCTATACATGCATATTGCGTTCTATGTCATCTGCGATGTCAATACACGTTATTGGCAGTCTACATATTGCAAAAATAAGTCTAGGAGATAAGCGATTTGTTACTTTTCATTTGTTACTCCATTTTTGTGTTACTAAAAAATTGTAACTTGATTGTGACATCTGATAGAAACAATCTCATTCAATACGCCCTCCATACTGTTCCCCTAGCATGGGGCCTATACCGCATGTTGTGAGATCCATGCACCTTTGCTCAAAATGATTATGTGAAACCTCGAGACTGAAACCCAACTGTCGCTACAAACAATGCTACCTCTCCTTTTGATTTCCAACTTTTCATGCCCAAATATATAAAAGAAAATTAATAAAAAACAAACAAACAAACAAACAAACAAACAAACAAACAAACAGAAACATTTGTTAAGGATATAATATGAACAAAAAGAAAGTAAATCAAAACGAACACTGCACCCCAATTTCAGACCTCACGTCATGTACTTGTTGGTGCCGTCCTGCTTATACAGCCAGTCACGGTTCGCGTCAATCATAAAGTCGGTAACGTTAAACTCATTGGCAAACGGGGCACCGCCATTGTTGTTGTTGGTGTTGTTGGTGTTGGCGTTGTTGGCCGCTGCAGCCGCTGCCGCTGCCGCTGCGGCGTTGTCTGCAACTGCGGCAGGGCCATCTCCACCGGCGTTGCCATTGGTAGTGGCTCCATCGTTGTTGGCAGCGCTCGGGTCGGCGTTGCCTGTACCAGTGCCGTTCGTGTTGGTGTTGGCGGCGTTGTTATTGGTGCCTCCCTGTGCGTTGTTGGAACCACTAGTAAGGAATCCGCCGCCGATGCCGGACACAATATGAATGCCACTGCCTGTCATCTCCGTAGGCATACTAAATGGCAGACGAGGGACATTGAAAAAGTCGAACACGTCGAGGTATTCGAGCTCGTTCGGCTGAGGTGTCCGTGCCGGTGTGTGGCTCGGGAAGCGGCTCATCATGTGGCCACCAATGGCATTGGTCTGACCAAGGCCGCCGTTACCGCCAGCGCCGTTGGGTACACTACCGTCGTGGCCGTAGTGCCCGAAGGGGTGGCTGGCCATAAAGGCGCTACCGCCGGCGATGTGGCGGGGCTGCCGGCCGATCAACAAATCGAGGTCGAAGGCTGTGCGGCGCATGTCGGCCAGGATCTGCACACTGTTTGGCGTCACATTGTCGCCATGACGCTCGCTGTCGCTGTGCTCGTCCAGCACGCGCTGGAGCAGGGCACAATAGCGACCGGCAACGGGCCAGTAGCGGCCCATGGCACGGAGTGTGTCCACAAAGAAGTAGACGCGGGCGCTCAACTTGTGCTCGACAGTCGAGCCGTGCACAAGGTACAAGCGGGCGGCCACCCAGAGCGAGAAGGCAAAGGGAGGGCCGAGCTTGGGCAACAGGTTGTTGGAGACGACAAACTCACAGAGTGTGCCGATGTTCTCGACAGCGCTGTGACACCGTTGGCTGGCCGAGTAGCTGGGTGTGAAGATAGGCGAGCGAGTCGTCGGGTAGGCGGAGGACGAGTGCAGCCGGATGATGGCGGTGTGGTAGGTAATGTGCAGCATAACCCAGCCACAGTTAACGACCTTGGCGCAGTTGGGCTGGAAGAGCTTGGACATGTTGCCGTACTCGCCCGGCAGTCCGACCTTCCACGAGTTAAGCGTCTGGTCGAGCTCGCGATACCGCATCTGCCACTGCTCGACATCGCTGAGCGACGAGATGTCGACCGGCTGCTTGAGGAAGTTGTGGATCTTGGTCAATATGCCGAGTATCTCGATATAGTAGCTAAAGGCACCGAGGTTCTCCGGCTTCCCGTTCGAGCCGCTGGGGCCACCGGCCTCAGGCTCGAAGCCGTTTGCGCCAAGGCTGCCCGGACCTTCATTGATACCGCCCCGTGTATGGTCGGTGTGGAACAACCGAGTCTCAACCTTTTGGTTCCGTGCCCAAAGGTCGTCACGGCAAGGGAGCGTGCGGTCGATTTCCCGGTCATCGAGCGCAAACTCAAAGGCAGTCGCGATAGTGGCGTAGCGGTCGAGCAGGTAGATGACCCAGAAGAGACGCCGTCGCGACTCTTCCTCGATAAAGTCTTTGGGTTCTGGCAGGATCATAGCCCGCAGAGTGTAGATGGATGTGTAGTTGGGGGAGACGGAGAAGGAGTTGGTCTCAACAGCAAGGCCGAGCTGCACAACCGCCCGTGTGATCAGAGCCATGATGTTCCAACCTGGTGGGCCGTTGCTGCTGCCGCAGAAGTCGAGTGCCAGAATAACCATGGCCTGAAGCGCCTTGACAGACGAGTTCTCCATGCCGTAGAGTAGTACACGATTCTTGGAGATGTCGTGGTAGCGCTGGCGCTTCTCCTCTGTGAGCCGCGCATCGGTTGAGAAGCGCAGTGTTGTTGCGACAATGGCGTGCAGAAGAATCTTGTTCGTCTCGTCGGTCATTGCTGCACCAAAGAGCGCCTCGATGGTCGGATTTCGTTGCAGAAGCGGGCACCATGTGTTGATATGTTTGAAATAGAGGTCAACCAGGGCGTAGGAGAGATCATAGGGAGGGAGATCCTGGTCAGACCCGAGATGGGCCTTGTTACCAGGCGCCATGTTCATCATGGGCGAGGAGGTTGTGGTGCCACCAGTGCCCACACCTGGGGGCGCGCTAGCCCCGTAGTACTCTCGTGCCGCCGGAGTTGAGAGAGGTGAAGGTTGTGAGTGATGAGATGGTGAGATGCCAGAAATTGGACCACTTCCTGGGCCATACGAGGCGTTGTTGGCGCTGTTCATGGCACCTGGTGATGCCATGGTCATGTCCATGCCGTTGACGCTGCCGCCCCGGCCAGGCATGCCCGGAGGGCCTCCTGGCGGCGCCGAAGCCGGTGCGAAGGGTACTGTAGAGGGCTTCTGGAGGAAGAGTGCTGCTTCCGCCTGTGGTGTTTGAGCAGTGTCGACGCGGTTGAAGATATGTGAGGCTGCCACATGGTCTTGCGGTGTGCCTCGATCCTCACCACTAGCCAAGCTACCGTGGACGCTCCCTGGGCGTCCATTGCCGATTGTGTTCGGGTTTTGGAAGTTTGGTGGCAATGGGATGCTGACAGACGAGCTAATGGGGTTGCCAGAGGCATCAAAGGTGATGTGGAGGACTTCGGAGTGCTTGCGCAGGATGGCCTCGAGCTTGTCAAGCCGTGCTTCCAGTTCGCGACCATAACCAGCGCGTAGGCCAGGCTTCTTGCGTTCCTTGTACTCGCATGTTGCGCCGTTGCGCGTACACCAACCGCACGATGGCTGACCGCGGTCACATTTCACCTGTGCCCACCTGTTAGTATACTTGAAGCCAGGCGATTTCGTACTCGGTGAGGATCATGATCGTCGTGATCATCATGGCCCACGAGGCGTATCGTGACTTACTTTTCTTTGCTTGCAAAGCTCGCATCTGGGATTGCCGGTAAGGTTAGCTGGAGGGTGTTCTCTCTTGACGGCACGCTTCTTGAGCAGCGGCGACTCGTCGGCACTGTCGTCCGACTGGGACGTGGCGTCGGCGGTCTCGGTGACGGCAGCTGGGGGGGACTGATAGGCGGCAGCAGCGGCCATGACGAAGGACAACAGGCCGTCCGCCGTGTGGATAAGGATAAGAGGTACGGTGTGTGTGTCAGGAGTGCCAGGAGGAGGCTGAAACGCGTGGGGAAAGCAACGACGACATTGATTGACGGAAGATTGGGATTAAGACGGGAAGCAGGTGGATAGACAAGGACGGGCCACGTGCAGCGCACGAGCACCCAGAACCCAAAATAAGCCGAACCCAAGAACCCAATAATCACCATGAAAACACCGGGATGACACCGTTGACGCGTGTCTCACTAACATGGGAACAAGGAGGGGGGCAGGAGACAGAATGACAACGGGCAGATCCGGGGAGATGCAAGGGAGGGGCACGGTGTGAGGGGAGTATAGGGAAGCATGGGGAAGGTGTAGAAGCATGGAAGCATGGAGCAGATGGAGGGAGCTTGCGAGGACAAAGGGGTTGCCACGGAGGGCATGAACCCGAGATGCGAGAGGCAATCTTCAATACAAGCTCACGCGCACAGCACTAGACAAAGACGGATGCTCTTTGGAGTGACGGGGTAGGGGGTGGAGGGGTGTGTGCAGAAACTATTGGGGATATAGAAGTGGCAAGGACGGTCCAAGGGACCCAGAGAAAAGCCAGGAAAAGCTCGAGAAATGAGAAACCAAAGACACTGGACGTGGATGCACGGCGAATCACGGGGATGAGCAAGGGTGAAAGGAGATGGGCTGGGAGAACGAGAGTAGACAGGATGCAGCGAAAACGAAAGGAATTGCAAAAAAGGAGAGCACGAAAAACACACGAAAAGAAAGGAAAAGGTGAGAGGTAGAAAGCCGATAATACGTACGAGACTGAGATGGGCCGTTTCCGTTTGCCGCTGCGGGCACCGCCGCCGTCATCATCACCGTCAATATCGCTTCTGTCGTCGCCGTCGTCGCCGTCGCCGCTGTCCGAGTCGAGCTGCTGTTGCTGCTGTTGTTGATGCGACTGCTGCTGGCCATGGCTCTGGTTTTGACTCTGGCCCTGGCCTTGGCCCCGGGTCTGCAAAATATGCAGGCTCGGCTTGGAATCGTGCGTCTGTTCCTGTTGCAGCGGGTGGTGACGGTGCTGTTGCTGCCGGCCGTCGCCTCCAGCTGCGCCTGGGGTCGAGCTCGCGGCCATCGCGACAGCTGTGCTTGGCCCTGAGGAGGAGGCCACGGCTGCTGGGGCTGGAGATGGGGAGATGGACTCTCGTCCCGCGCCCTCGATATCAAATCAAAATTCGTATGAATGGTAGTCCGGAGGCCGAAGCTTGCGGATGGGGATGTGCAAGTGTGAGGAAGCGGGATGTGTGCAGAAAGCGGTAGTACGCGGTGTGTCAGAGTCCAAGCTGCAGCTCGGGAGTAATTGTCGCAGACAGCTTCTCCTCCTTTCTCCTCACTTTGTGTCGGTCCCTGTTGCTCCTGGTCGGTCTAGTGACAGGATAACAGGATAACAGAATACAGGTCCAGGTGTGCCTGGGGACTGGACCCTCGCGATCGGGGGAATGTGAGCAGAGAACAAAAAAATCTGGAACAAAGAAAAACGAATAAAAAAGAGAATAAAACCCGACAAAAAAAGCACAAAATAGCAAGCGAAAATAATGTGAGAGCCGAGCAGGTATCACAAGCTGGGTCTCGCCGCGGCCAGTCCACGGTCAGACGGAAACTCTGCCTGCCCTCTGAAAGAGAAAGCAGTCCTCCCCAGCAGATCCCGCCGGGCTATCTTGGGCCCATCAAAACGTCGCAGTGGGTCTGGGGCAACCCCAAACGAGCGTCGACAAGGGCAGACAGGGGGCTAGCAAAGGCAATGAAGCAGATGAAAGTGACTCTGTTGACTCTGTTGGCACTGGTGAGCGCTGTGCTGGAGGATCGTTTCTGGTGCCGGTCTTCTCGGGTCAATGTTGTCTGCTCGGGCTATTGCCACTCGCTTTAACAGTACAGAGATCCCGAGGGACAAGTCTGCTCAACTAGCAAGGCCCCGTGTGCTCAACTGGCGTGGCCCGTCGTTGTTCGGCTGTGGAGTCGACTTGCTTTTTTGCCTTGGTATTCGGTTGTAGCGTGAACGAAAGAAAAGGAGGAGAGCACGAGAGAGGGAAAAGAGGGTCGAGGATGGCGCTATGGAACGCTGGCTCAGGACTGGCTTCGGAGGGGTCTGTCGCTCCTGCCCGAGCTCGGCTTACGGTTTAGTGATTGCCGGATGCAGCAGGTGCGACCAGGTGCTTGCACATGCAAAGAGGAAAGGCCCCAAGAACCCAAGAAGAAAGAGGAAAGAATGCGGACAGCGCTTGGCCCAAACTCCAATTTACTACTCGTGTTTTTTTTTTCTCTTTTGCGAAATGTGGAGATCGTTTATCGTTATCCAACCGGCATCGTGCTCGAGGAGTAGAAATCAGACGATGCAACGCACCGGAATATCGTTCTTGCCTTCTTGCCTCTCTGCTTGCTTGCGCCTGCGCGCAAAACTGTGACTTTGCGCGTGATGTGGCTGTCCTGCAGTCCCTGGTCCGAATCACCAATCGCAGGCTCGCTTAACTCGATGCCATTGCCATGCCTGTAGACGATATTGCCATTCTCGGCCTTTATGCCGCAGCCGCGCTTTCCCCCGTGTTGTCTGTGTTCCCATCGCACCTTCCTTGCGTTCTGCGGCCGGCGTGCTGTGTTCTGCGCCGTGTGGCCGGCAGGTGGCAGGTGCAGACGACCGTACCGCTACTTTGGTATATTGCGCCCTCACTGCATGCGTTGGACAGCATATGAGGTTGCAGTCTATCACGTAAAGCCACGACAACGCAAACAATCGAACGATGTTGATGCCGGGCGCCGTAGGATGTACATGATGTGCATCGTCGCCAGAAAACTTCCGTCAGTTGCCTGCCACGACGTCTCTGTGAAACCTCGTCACGGTGCACTGCATTCTTTTCTCCTTCTCTCCGTGTTCCACTTTGCGGCTGCCCCAACGGCTCTCATGGGGCCCCAAAACCGCAAAACACAGCAGGCTCCACTGTTCGAGGTCACGCTAACCAGGAAATCCATTAATTGGGCGGGGCTCTTTAACAAAGCTCGTCTGGCTGCGTCGGTATATCAACGACCGACGAGAGCGTCGTTCCTCACGCTTGGGAGTTGGAGGCCAAAAGTACTTGACGCCAGGGAACAATCTTGCCAGAAAGTTGCCCCTCGCGCCTTCCCCAGCCTGCCCCAGGGCACCGGGAATCTGGGCTGGATTGCGCTGGTCGTGCTTGCTGTTTCTAGTCTCCTTCTCGCCGAATTGAATGCCGTTCGCGTAAGTTTTGGTGTATTCACAGCAAGGCACTTTTGTAAATGCGAGCACACATAGTAGAACAAAAAGACAAGTGCCACGTTGCTTCGCTCTTTCCCTATTCCGCAATCGCAATAAATAAACGGGCAAACGAGGCAACGGCTGCAGCTACATCTATCCCGCGCTTTCCTCTTTCGTCTTTTCTTCGCCCTCCTTCACTGCCTCTCAACATCCTTTATACGTCCTGGTCTTCCCCTTCCATTTCTCGGATTACCGGTTTTCCTCATTCACTCTCTAACTTCCAACCCCCCAACTCCCTCCCTCCCTTCTCTCGCACATCCCACGCAAGAAGCGAATTGTGTGACTGGCATACGACGAAATGGCTTCCGTCAAGGATTTCCCCAAGATCAAGGCCGTCCGGTCCTACGTCATCGGTGGTGTCGGTTCCGGTAAGTCTCTACTACCGTCCTGTTGAGCGGAAGACGGCGAGCTTTGACTTTCTCTTCAGCTCTCTCTGTCTTCGACTCTTTCTCGGTCAAGATGCTAATAATTATTGTCCAGGCGGTGATTATCACAACGTCAAGGGTGGCCATTGGTGAGCACAAACCCCCCCAATTTGTTGCCACGCTCCCCTGTTGGCTCACCTCTGTTCCCCTATCCCTCATTCTGCTAACTCGGCACTCTTTTTTGCTTCTGACAGGCTCATCGACACTCCCATCTCGACGCCCTGCTCCGGCTGGGAGAAATACCGTTCGTCGCGGACACACTGGGGTATCAACGTTCTCGGTTCCTTTTTCGTCGAGATTGAGGCTACCGATGGTACAGTCGGTTTCGCCACGGGCTTCGGTGGCCCGCCGGCCTGCTGGCTGGTGCACCAGCACTTTGAGCGTTTCCTGATCGGTGCCGACCCCCGCAACACCAACCTGCTGTTTGAGCAGATGTACCGCGCCTCCATGTTCTATGGTCGCAAGGGTCTCCCCGTCGCCATCATCTCCGTGATCGACCTGGCCCTGTGGGATCTGCTGGGCAAGATCCGCAACGAGCCCGTCTACCGCCTCATTGGCGGTGCGACCAAGGAGCGCCTCAACTTTTACTGCACGGGTCCTGAGCCGACCGCGGCCAAGAAGATGGGCTTCTGGGGTGCCAAGGTTCCTCTGCCGTACTGCCCCGAGGAGGGCCACGAGGGCCTGCGCAAGAATGTCGAGTTCCTGCGCAAGCACCGCGAGTCTGTCGGCCCCGATTTCCCGATTATGGTCGACTGCTACATGTCGCTCAATGTGCCGTACACGATCCAGATTGTTGAAGCGACCAAGGACCTGAACCTGAACTGGTGGGAGGAGTGCTTGTCGCCCGATGACACGGACGGTTTCGAGCAGATCAAGCGCGCACACCCGACGATGAAGTTCACCACGGGTGAGCACGAGTACTCGCGCTACGGTTTCCGCAAGCTGATTGAGGGCCGCAACCTTGACATCATCCAGCCCGATGTTATGTGGCTGGGTGGTCTGACCGAGCTGCTGCGTGTGAGCGCCATGGCCGCCGCCTACGATATCCCCGTTGTCCCCCACGCCAGCGGTCCTTACAGCTACCACTTTGTCATCTCGCAGCCCAACACGCCCTTCCAGGAGTACCTAGCCAACTCGCCCGACGGCAAGAGTGTGCTGCCCGTGTTCGGCGACCTGTTCATCGATGAGCCGATCCCCCACCAGGGCTTCCTGACCACCGCCGACCTCGACAAGCCCGGCTTCGGTCTGACGCTGAACCCTGCCGCCCGCCACAAGCTGATCCCGTCCAACTACCTGCTGACGCCACCGGTGCAGGCACCCCTGACGCCGCCAACAGACGAGTCGGCGAAGGAGGTGAAGAAGGCTGAGGTCAACGGCGCGTCAGAGCCCGTGGTCGCTACGACGGAGGCCGCTGCTGCGCAGTGACTATCAAACTAGAACTTCGTTTTCTCCGTTAAATGCATATATATATTACGAGTCTCGTTTGCAGTTTTAGGTTTTAGAATGTTCTAGGTCTTTGGATACTACACGTTCTGTGTCTAGCTAGGAGTGGCTTGCAGCCTTCTGTTCTCATGCTTTGCGTCTTTTTGGCTATTTCTCGTGCTTTTGCTTTCTTCCTCACACTTTCTCTTCCTGCCTGTTATTCTATCTGTATTTCAAACACTTCAGACTAGAAAAATGATACGACAAATAATAAGATACAACAAGCACAATCTTGGCGTTCCATCCGTTTTTGCATCTGCGACGCACATTTTCAGCCTCATGCACAAATAAATTTATGCATTACGCGGAAATCAAACACGCCGGTGGCCATTCGTGTCACGTGCCGTCGTGGGCGGTTCTTTTGAGCCAAAAACACCCACAGAAACCAGCTGCCAATGCGGGGAGGGCGACGATGGCTCCAGGTGGGGGGTTGCCACCCCCAGCCCCAGCAGGGCTCGCACCTTTTTACACCGAGGTCGCGTCCCGCTTTTTGTGGCCCTCTCTTTGGCTTGAACTCGTTTTTTTTCTCGTTTTCTCTAGCACTGGTGTCTGCCAGGTCCCAAGATCAGAGACAGTTTGATGAAGGATCGCGCAAACAATAGCAATAAGAGCGAGGCAAGAAAGGGTGAAATGAAGTTTTCCAGAAGAAGAAAAATGACGAAAAAGAGAAAACGAAAAAGAGAGTCTCCACAGCTTTGGGCTTAGAACAGCCGAATACTACCACAGTACCTCGTCTCGATTCAAATGAGACCTGTCATCGGCGGTTTAATCCTCTTTTAATGCTGACGGAAGTGAGTACGATGTCTTGTTTTTACGAGTACGACGAACACCACCAGGACAAGAAAGCTGGCGAGATCCGAGAATTCCTTGCGGAGGAGAGAAGACATAAAAGACTCAAAAGTGTGGGGAAGCCTGCAACACCAGAAAAAGGGCGGGCAAAGAGCGGCCAACTCGTACTTACTACGAAGTAGTTATGTAATTGTGGGTGTCCCACACGATCTGCCCAAACAGGCAGCTAGAGCGCAAGAAGAAGACTGGCAGGCAAACGAGCATAAGGCAAAGACTATGGGAGAACACTCTGAGAGAAAGAGAAACACGGCACAAGAAAAGGCTACACGGACAAGCCAAACTACACCAGAGCTCGGACCTGGTCCACGGCCGTTCCCCGGCGATTTAACGGCGCGTGGCCTGCGCGAGACCCTGAAGTCTTGCACCGGACGGGTGCAGAGTGACGTGAGCAGGATCCAAGATCGGCAGCAAGAAGCAAGACTCTTGGTAGGCTCGGAGTCCCTTGTTCCACACAGCGGACCTCGTCCAAAAACGTGTCGGGAGAGAAGAGACGAAACCATTTGAGCGTTCACTTCAGATGATTTCCGTCAAACGAAAATGATGAGCGCAATAATAAATATGTATATATGAAGTAGGTTTTTAGAGTTTGTCAAATAGACGTAAACAGCTGACTACAAAAGTTAATTCGCAAACAAAGCTCCATCGGAGAGAAAGACGGAGAGAATCAAATGCGCGCAAAGAGAGGAATCAAGGAAAGTGCGGAGAAGCGACATGTCGATCATCGAGAGGATGCGAGCAATATTATATTAGACTTTTAAGCATGGTACGCGGGGACGACAACAAGAGACCAAACAGGGTCGCAACGGAAAGAGCCTTTCTGTTTTGTGACTTCTCTCTATTACTTTCCTCCTCCTTAAACCGTGCTTGGGCTCTAAAACTAAGTATGGTTGATTAATATGTCCTGGCTTATGAGAGAATCCGGCAAAAGTGAAGCTGCACAGCGAGTCACGCTGCTGCCAAGCGCTCCTTCCTTGTAGAGAAGCATCATATCGTCCAACAACGGCAGGAAATACGATTGTAAAGAAAGGAAAGTACGATGGACAAGCATGTGAAGTTCGAGAAGAGTAGGAAAGAGCGATGGAGATGCCTTTCCCCCGCCCCATGACGCTCGCCCGCCAACGTCTCCATCTCCTGCCTGCATCGAAGCAGCTTGAGACCATGCAACCTCCATCTGTCGTGCCATGGTTGTTGCGCTGCCTCGCAGATGCAGTTGCAATATCGACGATCACACTCACTCACTCACACGGACACAACGTTTCTACTTCCCACGGTCCATCAAGAGCAAGGTTCTTCCCCCCTGTCTGTGAGACCTTAACACAACGTCGATCGACCCCGCGAGAAAGAAAAGAAGAAAAAAAGGTGATTGGCGATGGTCGGTTTTTCGACATAATCACCCCAGTGATCGACTGCAGCTACACTGTTCCTGCTCCTGCTCCGAAGTAGCTCTCGAGGTTTTAGGCTTGCCCTACCTGCTTTCTATGCCGTGAGTCTGTGAGACAACAACGGCCTGGCCGGCCCACCGTTGTGCTGGCACAGAAGGTCACAGTTTGTCGGAGATCGTGCACTTTGTGCGATATATTTAAGAAAAACTTTGCCTGTCTCTCTGCTGGCCAAGAGCCAGTCGATCGTTCAGCCGCGAGGGAAGAAAACAAGACGGCAAGACACGATTACCTGGGGCTCCCTCTGCAAGAACTCCTCCGAATTAATTTATTACCCGGAAAAGCCTCTCTAGACAACATCTCACTGGAAGATTTGGACATCATCTTTATTTCTCGTTGTGAGAAAGTCACTTGTCACCACTCAGTCAGATCAACATGGCTCGAGTCTCTAAAATTGTCGGAGCCGGTGTGCTCAGTGGTCTATGGGCTGCCAGTACTGCCGCCGGCCAGAGCTGTCCCGACTACTCGACATACTCCATGACGGCACATGAGCCTTTAAGCAATGGCTCCTACCACCTGGGCTACATGCGCCCCAATCCGCAGTGTCGAACATTCAACCTAACCGATGTCGAGTCGACCATCACCTCCATGGCTAGCAGCATTTCAGACCCAGACCTGTACCGGCTCTTTGTCAACGCTTTCCCCAACACTCTAGACACGGCCATTCGCTGGAAGGGTGTGGCAGCCGACAATGCGGATGAGGAGCTGACATTTGTGATCACGGGCGACATTGATGCCATGTGGCTGCGCGACTCGGCGAACCAGATGCAGTCGTACCGCTCGCTGCTCAAGGCCTCTTCGGACTCCAACAGTCTGGCTTCGCTTTACCGTGGTGTCATCAATCTACAGGCACGCTACCTGCTTGAGTCGCCGTACTGCAACAGTTTCCAGCCACCGGTCGAGTCGGGCATCGCACCGGCCACTAATGGCGCCGCAACCGACGACACTGTGACCCCGCCGTATGACTCCACCAAGGTCTTTGAGTGCAAGTACGAGCTTGACAGTCTGGCAGCTTTCCTCGAGGTGTCGGCCGACTACTACAGCGCGACGGGCGACGCGGCATTTTTTGGCCGCTTCAACTGGATCTCGGCCCTGCAGAATGTTCTTCAGACGGCCACGTCCATGATGACACCAACTTACGGTAACAACGGCACCGTGCTCGCATCGCCATACACATTCACCCGCTTGACGACCCGAAGCACGGAGACGCTGGCCAATAACGGTCTGGGCAGCCCCGTGGCAGCCAACACGGGCCTCATCCGGTCGGCATTCCGGCCCAGCGACGACAGCACTTTGCTGCAGCTGTTCATCCCGGCCAACATGATGTTCTCGCACTACCTCGAGCAGACGGCCAAGATTGTGGACAAGCTCGGGTCCACCGCACCCAGTGGTCTGGGCTCGCAAATGCACGGTCTGGCTGCGTCGCTGCGCACGGCCATTTTGAAGCACGGCATTGTCACTGATGCCAATGCTGGTATAATCGGTGCGCCCGTGTACGCGTACGAGGTTGACGGTTTCGGCTCCTCGATCATCATGGACGACGCCAATATCCCGAGTCTGCTATCGGCGCCCTTCTTTGGCTTCACAAGCATCAGCGACCCCATCTACAAAAACACACGCGCCGCCATTCTGTCCGCGACACCACGGCCAGGCCCAAACCAGTACAATAGCAACCCGTACTATATGCACGGCCCTGTGATCAACGGTGTTGGCGGCCCACACCAGGGCCCCGGGTATGCATGGCCGATGGCCAGTATCGTACGCGTTCTGACATCGGACGACGACGACGAGATTGTGAACGAGTTGCAGACACTTGTGAGCAGCACGGCCGGCCTGGGTTTGATTCACGAAAGCATCAACACGTTTGACCAGACCAAGTGGACGCGGCAGTGGTTCTCGTGGGCCAACGGTCTCTTTGGACAGATGATTCTGGATCTCAAGGAGCGCAAGCCTGCACTTCTCAAGCGTGACTACCAGCCTTAGGATGCCGGCCGTCGAGCCCCCATGACACCAGAGAGGATGAGACGCACCATGGAAAGCGCTGCGACGAATGCTTTTACAGCGGTATGGGGCGTCGTCGATGTTGTGATTCAAGGCGATTGCAATGCAATGATGGTAGAAGCGATGCACAGCGTGAAACGGAAGTGGGCCACAATGTGGGAGAGATTGGAGAGGCTGGGTAGGGCAACGAGATAGAGTATGGCAGATGAATGGCTTTCCCAGTGCGACTGTTTATTTGGTGTTTGTACTCTTTAAATACTGTTTATTGCCTGTTTCTTTCTCAGCTTCTCTTTTTTTTTTCTTTTTTATTAACGAAAAAATAAAACTGCTCCAAAAAAACAAGCCACAATTATACGATGGAATTCTTACCGGTATACCTGTAAGTTGTTATGTATACTTACTCTGCAGCCTCGCAGGGAAAGGGCTTAGGTCTTATTTACTCACTTTGATAAGGCTGATGGAAAGTCTTGGAGATTCATTGAGGAGGAACAAGTCTGTTGACTGTTGGCAGGGGCCCGCACACTAACACGCAAACAACGCTAGATGCCGCGTTCCCGAGAATAGAAGAGGCAAGCCAGGCTAGGCCCATAACCCCGCGTGTGCCCTACGGGCTTTTAAAAGCCGTGCTCGCATCGACTTCGGCGTCTTGGTCCGTCCTTGAAGAAGGAGGACTGTCTGTCGTGCCTTCCAGGAACTGACCCAAGGACAACAAAATGTTAGATCAGGAAGGCATAAATGCGGGGAAACCAATCGCGAGAAAAGAGGAAGGAGCCGTAGCGCTGGATCTCGTAATGCTCCTTCCGCGCTCACTTTAAAGGTGGGTTGTTTTCGTTTGACAAAGTACAGACAAAGGAAGGAGCTCCTGGAAATCGTGTCCCGGGACGGCCGTACCGCACGCAAAAAGCAAATCACCAGACTAACACCGCAGATAGCCTCCTCCCAAGTCAGCAGCTGTGTGAGTACAACAAAAACCACACCATACGGAGTACACGCATACTATCTAGTTGGTACAAACAACCTCACTGCTATCCCCCCTCACTTTCCCCTTTCCCTTTCCCCGATTGCCTTGATGGTCTATCGCCAAGTTGTTGAGCGGTGTCTGTCCCACTTTTCCTTTTTGTTGCTGGCCCCCTTTTTGTCTTCGGTTCTCATTCTCCTCTCGCCAGGCCGAAGCTTTTCCGCAGCGGCTCTTTATTACGCCTGGAAGAGGGACGAAGAGCAGATCATAGCTTCAACGGGGAGGGAGACTGGAAAAGACCCCCCTCGTTGATCTCTTTTGTTTATCGGAGATGGAAACGCTTGGCTTTGGGATAGCGCAAGCTCATATAACAAAAGACCCTCCCTCCCCTCTTCGTTGCATCTGTCAGACCACTTTGTTTTGTCAACGAACCTGACTCGTGATATCCGATATCCTAGACAACTCGACACTCGACACTTCCTCTCTCCTCCTGGATATCCACTACAGCCTCTCCACACTCTTACACAATGGCGGACTCCAAGGTCGGCATCGTGACCGGTGCTGCTGTAAGTAGACTGCTCTTGCAAGAAATACCTTCAACAAACCTTTTACTAACAACTTCAGTCCGGCATGGGCAAGGCCCTCGCCACATACTTTTCTGCCCAGGGCTGGCGCCTCGCTCTCTGGGACGTCAACGCCAAGGTCGGCGAAGAGCTCGCCGCCGAGCTCGGCCCCAACACCTTCTTTGTCCAGTGCGACGTCTCCAGCTACGAGTCCCAGGCCAATGCGTACCTCGAGGTCTGGAAGAAGTGGGGTCGTATCGACGCCCTCCTCGCCAACGCCGGCATCGTCGAGCGTTCTTCCATTTTCATTTTTAAGCACCGTGGCAACAAGGTTGAGGACGTTCCGCCCGAACCCAACTTGGCCTGCACCGACATTGACTACAAGGGCGTGCTGTACGGTGTCCAGCTCGCCATCCACTACATGCGCCACAACCCGGGCAAGCCCGGCGGCAAGATTGTCGTCACGGCGTCCAACGCCGGCATCCACCCGCACCCGTCGTACCCCGAGTACAGTGGCGCCAAGGCGGCCGTTATCCAGTTTGTGCGCGGTACCGCTGAGGTGCTCAAGATCAAGGAGAACATCCTGATCAACTGTGTGTGCCCGGGCATCGTGCGCACCAACATTGTTCCTCAGGCGATGATCGATGCCGTGAGCGCCGAGTCGCTGACGCCGCTCGAGACCATTACCCAAGCGTACGCCGACTGCCTGGCCGACGGCGACTCTCGCAGCGGCGTTATCCTCGAGTGCAGCGCCACGCAAATCAACGACATTGACTATTCGCGCTTGACCTTCAAGAACGGCACGCCGAGTGTGCGGTCCGTTACAGTTTGGGACCCGATGTTCAAGCAGACCCACGGCGAGCTGAGCGGGTTGCCATCGGCGATTCCCTAGGGAGAGGGAGTGGCAATGGAAAGGGGCTGTTGTTATGAAGCCACGGTCGGCTGGATATATCTGGATGTTGACGGTTCTTAGTCGTGAGCTTGTGTATAAAATGACGATAGCCAATAACTGTAATGGAAATTATGTGCTCCTTTTTTGTACGATGTGGCACATTATATAAACTAAGTGATTGTTCACAAATGAGTTTGTTGATTGCTATCAGCTCCTAGTAAATAACCGTAAGAAGCGCCCCTGTTTGTACAGAGATGTGAAATGATAATTGAAAAAGAAAAGGAAACAAGAAAAGCGGCAGAATGAAGCCTAAAAGTACAGCTTTTGGGAGGAAAGAGATACTACCAAAGAGCGAGAAAGACAGGAAAGATGAAAAGAGAAATTGTGAGTGGGTGAGAAAAGCAAAAATGTCAAAAATAAATAAAATAGTATAAGCCGCCTGCATTCGCCGTTTTCGATGGTCCTTTTGTTCCCATCTTGTTCTTTTTTTTTTGTCCAGAGGCAAAAGGGTCTCATACCCGGTGGTATCCCTCAACCGAGTCCGCCCCAATAATTCGTGGTGTGAACGTTAAGTTAAGAAACCGCCTCTTCCTCCGAAACAAAAACCGAAATTAACAGACACTCAATTGGCGGTTGACATATCGACAGCTCGAGTAAAAATAAGCAAAAAATCCCGTACTAAGTACCGTACCGCTCAAGAGTCGAAAAGAATACAACCCTCGCAATAAATGGCGAATGAGCTTCTGTGACGAAGAATTGATGGCCGGGTATCCGGGCATGTCTTCTTGTACACAGCCCACGATAAAAAAAAAGAAATGATATCAACTCGTCGGGGTATATGCATCCAAAATCCAAACGGCCCACCAGGCTTTCTCTTTTGGCCTGACCCCGTGTTTTCCAAGCATAGATGATGATTTTTTTTCTAGTTTTCTCTAGTGACCATTCACAGCAATGTCGACATCCATCTTGGTGGCGCTGTCGTTTGGGTCGTTGCTGCTCTTGGCGTTGTCTTCGGCAACAACAGCAAGCTTTGCCTCGCTTTCCTTGTTGTCGTCTTTGTTGTTGACATTCTCCTTTCCGACGTTCTCCTCTTTCTTATCGTCGCTGCCTTCATCCTTTGTCTGAGACTTCCCTCTGCTGCTGAGGAACAACTCCCGGAATTCAGCATTCGACTTCTTTGGGGGAGCGGCGTCGGTCGTGGAATCGGTCGTAGATGTGCCGTTGGAGGCAGCGGGCTCGCCGTTGCTCTTGGCAGTCGTCGATGAGGACAGTGCTGTGAACCCAACACCCCGTTTCGCGCCCTTGCCACCAAGGACTGGGCGCTTCACGCGTGTGGGCATCAAAGATGCGGCTGACACGGTCGACGTCGTTGTCGCCGGTGTGTTGCTATCCTGCGAGGTTGTCGTCGATGAGGCAGTTGCTTTTGGGGGTTTCGGTGCTGCCTTGTCCATCCGGTCGGAGCGCACTTCAGCCTTCTCCTTGAACAGCTGTGCGACGGTGTCGGTTCGGAGGGTGTGCTGGTCGATCTGGGCTCCTTCTAGAGCCAATTGTGCCTTGCCTGCCGTTACTGCGTCGGAAAACTCGACAATGGCGCCGCCGTGATCGGCACGAAGCACAAGCTTCGTAATGTGGCCGTGGGGCTCCACCAATGCCCGGACGCGGGCAATGTTGACTGTGTCTGGGATGCCGAGAAGAGCAAATGTCCGGTTGCGAAGCGCCTCCTTGTCCGCCTCTGTGGCGCTGTCGCCTTTAGGTCCGTCGTGTGCGTCGTCGCCGCCTGCTCCGGATGTTGTTGATTCAGCGGCCACTGAGGTCTCTCTTGCTGAAGGCCGGGAATTTGTCGGCACGGAGATTTCGACTGCTAGAATCTGCGAGCCCATCTTGACCTGGTTCAGTTCTGACACGGCCTGGTCGGCCTCTTCCTTGGTCTTCATGACGACAAACGCAGAGCCGCGGCTGCGACCCGCAATGTTGCGCAGAAGGCGAACACGCTCGACCGTGCCGTGCTTGGAGAACAGCGTCTCAATGACCTTTTCGTCGGCATCAAACGGAATGTTCTTGACGTGCACCTCGCGGCCTTCGTCTGTTGCCCCGTCACGTGCTTTCTTCACAGAAGGGTCAGAGTACTGCACAGACAATTTATACTTGCCTTCGAGCAGCTGTCCGTTCAGTTTCGTGGCCTTCGCAGCCGACTCCGAGTCGCGGAACGAGACATAGCAGAAGCGACGGTGCGCATTGTATTTGAGACTCGGCCACCGAATGCCGAATATTTCACCGCTTTCGTCGAATAGCTTGTGAATGTATGCGTCGTCTGCAGATGGCGGGAAGTTTGTGACGTAAAGTGTGATGCCCGTTGCCGCCTTGACAGAGATGCTGTAGTCGCCAAAGTACTTGCCGTCACGGATTAGTGCAGACTGCACGTCCTCGACCGACCGGAACTCGACCAACGCAACCGCAGACTTGCCGTCATCCTCCTTCTTCAACTGCATATTGTTGACGTGACCATACTCGCGGAAGTATTGCCGAACCTTTGTGGCTGTGACATCGGCCGGCAGGTTGGATACAAAGACGGATGTGTTCTCCCGGTCGCGCTTGAGGGACTGTTGCTGCTGGTCGTCGTTTTGGTGGATGCCATTTCCACTCTTGGGTTTCTTGGTAGCAGACTCAGTGACGTCGTCAGTGGCATTTGCTTCCCACTTTCGTTTTGACCCTGTAGCCGGGTCTTCTTGTGCAATCTCCGGCTCTTGCTGGTAGGCGGGAGGTCCGGTCGACGCAGTTGGGCCTGACTGCGCGTGGGCCTCTGCCTGAGCACGTGCCTGGGCATCGGCCTGGGCGGCAGCCTGTTGTGCTGCGGCCTCCTTGCGCTGTTGTGCAATGGCTTTCCGGATGTTGTGCACATCGTCGAGGGCACCGCGGAGAACGTCGGAGCTTTCGAAGTCGTTACAATGCTGCACATAAATGTCGATGATGCGTTCGGGCCAATTCAACTGAGGATCGTGCAGAGCGCGGTTGAGGACGCTGGCGGGACGGGTCGGCGTGCGAGACATTCGTGTCGGCGGAGCTGGTGTCGGGCTCCGGCCGGTTCCTTTCTGGGACTGGAAGAGGTTCATCTCCCACAAGTAGTAGCTTAGCCAGAAGCTGTAGTCGTGTGCGAGCAGTTCCTTCTTCGCCAGCTTCTCCCAATGTTCACGTGCTTCGTCGATGGCGCCGTGCTTTTCGGTTAAGTGGTAGATCATAATTCGTTCGAGACGGAAATTGGGGTCGCCCTGGAAAGCGCTGCCAAAGCGACGCTCGCCCCATACCTGGACGGCTTCGAGGGCGGCCACAAGACCTGAATCGGCAAGATCGACAGATTCATCAGATGCGTTCGGGTCAATGGCGCAACGGCGCAGATAGCCACACCAAGCGGCATACATATCAACAACGGCGGTCATGCCATCGCGGTCCAAGGAACTGTTTGTGGCAGCGTGCTTTATACGCTCCATATCCGAGAAACTGAGACTTGACTGCTCTCCGCTGATTATGTAGCGCACCCAAAGCGCGCCGGACCAGGGACAGTGCTGCACGGCACGCTGCAAAACATCGAGGCTGTTGGGAAGGAAACGCGCAAGTTCCTCGTTGCGATTCGGGCCGTCCCCTAGGTCGCTCCGCAGTTGCGAGATAAAAACAACCAGGTCGGTCCATGCCTTGTCGTCTGTTTGAAAGATGCCCGACAATGCGCGTGCGAAGAGGCCAAGAGCAACGCGCATGGCTGTGACTTTGTCGTTCCGCTCGGCCAGGGTGTTTGCCACCTCCCATCCTAGATACCTTGACATAGCTTCGCGATGGGCCTCGTCGTCGCCGGCACGAATGGCAGCGCGCAATGCCATCTCCATCGGGTCGCGCTGTTCATATATGTGTCTTGCCGTCCGTGATTGCTCCGTCACGGCGCGCATTGTCTCTTCGTAGACGGCCGGGTGGTATTCGGACAAGAAGGAGCTGAACGCTGAGGATGTGTCTTCCCAGGCTGCGTGTGGTATTGTCAAGCGATTGCGATATAGGTGAGTGATGCGCCTAACACCCTCAGCAGTGCGCGTGCGGTCGAGCAGGTCGCGTTCCAGAGCAATCCATCGATTCCATAGCTCGTGGCTGTCGCTCAGGCGATACTTTGTCGCTTCGTGGCCCTCGCTCCACAGGTGAAGGGCCGCATCGAGAGAGAAGATGTCGCAGGCAGCCTGTTGTTCTTCCTGGGACCAGGCAGCCACACTGCCTGTACGCTGCATGCATTCGAAATGGAGAGCCCAAAAATAGTCACAATAGGCGATCCAGACGCGTATGCTGCCGGGCTCAGCGTTGACGGCGGAGCGGTAGAGCTCGACAACACGGATGCGCTGCTCGAGTTCTGTCGCGATGCGGCGTTGTTGATCGATGTAGTCAAGCCAGCTGTCTTCGCCTACTGGCGAAGGGGCGGAAGGGGGAGGGCTGGCCATCTTGACTGAGGCGTGAGAGCGGTGGTTGTAGAGTCTGGGACCATCGGTTTAGACTCGTAGGATGAACCGAGAGAGAGGTTTGTAGATGGCTAGATGACAAGGGATCTGACGAGAAGACGCGAAAGGCTCAAAAACCGTAGAAAAGTAGCCTTTCGTTGTGTCGTCTTTGATGGCTGGCGGCGTGTGAAAAGTCTGTCCTTTAGATTTATGTGGAGGTGGGCGCGCGGCGCTGCTAGTGTGTGGTAGCCGACAGTTTGCTTGAGCACAAAGAGGCGAGAGTTGGCGAAGAAAACAGGACGGATGGCGATGCGTTGTTGCTGGTTGACTGGCAGCTGCAGTCAGGAAAGGGTGAGAGATGCAAAGTGACAAAAAGATGTATGGATGGGCCACAACACCAATCAGAAAGAGAAGATAAAATTGAGGAAGGCGCGAAGATGGGTAGTGTATGACTGATGGAGCCTGCCTTCTGCCTTGTCGTGGAGAGTGAAGGGAAGGCGCGACTAGTGGCCTGGTGGTCGGGGTTTGGGAAAGGTGAAGGGTGCTAGTATTACTGTGTAGAGCTGGTGCTGGTGGATGGAGATTTTTCGTGGTCGCTTCGCTCCTTCCTGCTTCTGCTTCTGTGCGTTGGTGTGTTGTGTAGCTTCTTTGTTGCGACGACTGCAACCCCGTCTTCCATGGCTTCTTGGAACGTTCTTTCCTGGCGGCGCTGTCTTAGTCCCGCGCGGTGCTTTATTTTGTCTTAGCAAAAGAAAACGGCAGGAGCGAGTTCCAGCGCAGCGGATTGGCAGGCAAAAGTGGGCTCCTGCCTCCCCAAACTGGGTTCTTCGGTGGGCAGCGTACGCTATTTCCCAACCAGCGGCAGAACGGGCGCAAGCGGGGCGTCCTACGTAACTGGCGAGAATTGTGCCTCAGGGGCGTGCGGCCTACGGAGTACTCAGTATTCCTCTAAATACCCAAAATGTCGGATGTTTCTGACGTAGTGACAGAGGGCGAGCGGCTTACTGTTGGCGGCGGCAGGAGCGCACCTTCTTTTTGTGCGCGAGGCGCGAGGCGCGAGGCGTGCCTTCCCGTTTAACAAACTGCCATGCTTCTTTCCACGTTCGCATACGCAGTAGTCCCCAGTCCGTAGCTCTTTCTAGATATGGCCAGGAGTCTGGACTCCCACAGTAATGTACGAGTATGCGTATGGAACCGTTCATCACAACTTTTTGAGCTTTCCCCAGCTTCAAAGCATCCCCCACGGTATTATCGGTTTGAGGTATCGGCTGCAACAAGTCATGCACCCTCCTTAGCCTTCCACTGCCCCCCATGCAGCAGCTTCCTGAGCACGGCCTGTCTACCCTTTTCCACCGCCTGCAAGAAGTGCAAGTAAGTATCTCGGCGCTTTTGACATCCTGTTCCATCTATTTGTTTCTCTGCTTCTCGTCCACCACATGTTGTGCGACTACTAAAACAGGCTTTGAGAACAGACTCAAGAAGCCTTTCTTCATGTCGAGACAAGAGAAGAGGGGAAAAAAAGAAAAGACGCACGAGGCAGCAAAACGAGGCGGAAAAAGAGCTGAGGGGCCAGAACGCCGGCCGTGTCTTACTCCATCACATATCGAACCCAAAATCAAGAAACGACAGCACAAACTCGCAAATTGGGTTGCGCAACGACAAACTTGCAGGTCGCCAGTGCTGCTGGGCCCTGCTGGACGAAACGCGGAGGTTGAAATTCAGCTCGCCGCTGATACCCATTCTCGCCCATTTCTTCACGCCAGTGGACGCGGTCTTTGAGACAGCGTCCTTTTTAGAGGAGCCATGTTCCATGGAAATCTTGTCTTCCGCTGATCGCTACCAGTTCTGGCACGCACCAGTTGGACGGGATCCAGTCGAGGCCCGCAGCAATAGGGGACGAAAGAGGCCCAGAAGACACAGAGAACAGAATCGAGGATGCTGATTTCTTAAAAGAAAGCAACTGACGCCTGCCAACCACCCGACCGCGACAATCACGCACATGAGAATGGAGCAGCACTGATGCGGGCATCATCCTCTCCCCTTTCCCATCCCCACTCTTTTACGAGCGTTCTGTGTCTCTGAGTCTCTGTATATCTCGCGTCCTGCTGCGCTACTCCGTACTTTCTGTCTTTTTCTTTACATTTTGTCTTAGCGGGCCGTGGCGTCTGTATTCGCTTGATTGATTTACCTACTGTGAATTTCACAGGGAGATGGGGATGTTGACGACACGCGATTGTCAGTGCGTTGATCCAATGGTACCCGGCCGGGACGGACCCTGACAACCAGGGTTACAGACTGCGGGTTCACAAACCCTTTCCCTCACGTTTTTACGTTTTGTGTTTTGCGTTTTGCCCTCCAAACTCTCCTGCTCTTATTGCCCAGAAAAGCAATACATTGTAATTACGGAGTAATTACGCCGTACATGGTCGTGCTACTTCGCTCACAGTCGCTTCCAGGTGCACGTGAGTTGTACCATGCCGATCGTGCCGATCGACTTGAGAGGATGGGAATCAGGAGGAAGTGGTTGCAAAAAGACATTGAGGACTCGAGACTTTTCAGCCATTGAATCTCACCAGCCCAGCACAACTCCTCAAACAGACGGTTATCTTGCAAAATGAATGCCAATAAGAATGTTTGAAAGGACCTTTTCTCTGGCATGGGGCGAGTTGATAAAGGGAGAATAGCCGCGAGTTTTATTTCCTTTGCTTCTCTCCATGGCACCAAACTACGACAAATTGCCAGAAAAGGGGGTCTGCCTGACTATCTCTCGCTTGTCAGCAAGGCACAACTCTTGCGGACGCCCGATGACGTCGTCCCGCATCGTTGGCGCCGAATGGCCAGACCAGGCCCAGAAGGTTGTTCACACAACATGTTCCAGACCGCTTTACCCTTTTTCCAGGGCGACAATTTCAAAATTTTCAGGATACGGAATAGAAACCCATTTTCTCCCCAGCAAAAGCGACCAGAGAAACGAAATCCATGTGGAAGAGAAAGCGGAGAAGTGGAGGAAGAGGCTGTCCCGTCCTGGCTGGTGGTGCGTGTTTAAATTGCCAACCCGCCATTTCCCCTGCTTTTGTCCTCATTCAGGGTCAACACAGCTATCCGGCATGCAGCTAGGGAGTCCGTTTCGACACGCTCAGTCTCGTCCCTGAACATCGGCTTTTTTTTTCGCTCTGAGTTTTCTCCCTCCTCTGGCTACACTCTTTCCTCTCAGGGAGATGCTCATCACATCAAAAGGAATGCCGCCTGGCGAACAGGATAGTATCTGCAACTCAAGTACTTTTCATTTAAAAATGGTGGGTGATGAGGGAGGTGGAAGATACTCTTTTCTCAGTCCTCGGGAATACGAGATCTTCCACGTCGTCTTGATGGCATGTAGCCAGGCACAGAAGCCGGTGTTTTACCCCGGTCCTGTGGAAGCAATATCCCGCTAGATTACTGCGTACCAGCGTCGTTGTTATGGTCCGGCCCTACCATAAATCTCGCCTGTACTATTAGTATGCCTTCCGTTGTCAACTTGTCAACAATCGATCTGCAACTTCGGTATGATGCTGGGCGCATTCTTGGCCGCCAGACCGGAGGTGCCGCCTGAAGACCACAAGAGCTCTCGTTGATACTACGAGTTCGCGTCGTTGTTGGAGGCAAATCGTCGACCGGCCGCCAAGACTGCAGTTTGCCGAGCTCAAGCTCTGTTTGCGACGTCTTGGACGCGACGTGGAGTGATGCGGCCGTGAGCCAGGGGCTACGGAAGGCAGCCTCACCTACGAAAGGTACCTCGCTTCGTCTGCTGCGGGCCTCCGACACGCCTAATACTACGGCCGCGACTGGCAATAATGCGAGAGAGCAACGAAAGCGGCAAAAGACGCAGGTGCCGACGGATGACATCGATATTTTAGCACAGCCGTCACCAACACCACCAACAGGGCCAACCCCAGCGGTGCCGGCAAAAGCTCGAGCCGGTCGGCCTTGACAATAAAACACACCTTGCTTCACGGGTCCGTGCAGATCTCCGGGCTGCCCTTGCAGCACTTGAGTACCACGATTGGGTCAAGGAAGGCGGAGTCGATCGGCTCGTCATCTCCACTGCATCATATTACATGGCTAAGGGGCTGACAACCTGGCTTCGCGAGTGGAAGATCCGACAGTGGCATACTATATACCACGATCTGGTCCCTGACCGCGATCTGTGGGAGCGGATAAGCGATGTCATGGGCAAATACGCAGCAGCAGGTTGTGAGGTCAGCGTCTTCTACACGGCAAGAGACAGATTTGGAAAGAAGCTAGAGACGGCGGCGATGCGGGCGATGCGGCAGCCGAGTCCGTTGCACGCCGCTCCGTAACCGGCGTGGAGGTTTCAAGACACAAACAATGCGTGCTCGCCTCGGGAATTTCAAAAGTTTTATTTCGAAAGACAGATTACTGGGCTCGGGATATGGGAGAGACCAGCCAAACTTGGAAAATTGGAGAGTGCATGCTATCTCGCCTAGTTGCACGGTCGCTTTGTTTACCCCATCTTTCCTCGGAAGCCCTTATGCGAGAAGAAGAGGCTAGAGCATGCCGCATTTGACAATCAACAACAAATCGCGGAGATTCAACTTCCCCGGATTGAAACGCAATCACAGTTTTATAACAATGCCTGTTCCGCCCCGGCCACCGTTCTCAGCATTGCCGCTCGACCCTAATGGACCTGCCGGCAGCGCATGGGGCCTCTATGCAGGTGATGACGATGCTCTCGGTGCCCTCAACATGCTGACACCGGAGGTTGTTGCTGCAGCCGCATCAACTCAGATCCGCTCGGGTGCCCGTGCCTCCTTGGACCGGCCGCTTAACAAGCCATACTTTCCAAGCTTTGGGCGCAAGGCGTTCCAACATACGTCTTCAACAAGTAACCAGTGGGATGGGTTTCGGCACTATGGTGAGCTCTCTCTCGACGTTGTGGTTCTGATGCACAGCGCGGGCGCCAGCTGACATGCTTTGTAGGCTACCAGAAGGCAAAGGTATTCTACAACAACAAGACCCAAGAAGAGGTCGAGTCCTCTGATGTGCTAGGCATTGATGGCATGTGCTGCCACTCCTGTGATCAGTGGCGTGACCACCTGTGACTGGGTACGATCTAACATTTTTGGCTCTGCTGTGCAGCATGGGTTGCACGTGGTGGCATCGTCGGACGCGGCGTGTTGCTCGACTACGCCGGATATGCTGAGCGCCATGGCATCAAGCTCGACCATTTCTCCTGCACAGGCATTCCCGTCGAGCACTTGCAGGACGTTGTTCGCGAGCAGGGCATCACTTTCGAGCCGGGCGACATTGTCCTAATCCGCATGGGCTTCACGGCCGCCTAGGATGCGCTCACAAAGGAACAACAAAAGGCACTGCCGCTGCGCGAAGTTCCGGCGTTCATGGGTCTCTCGCCAACAAAAGCCACGCTCCGGTGGCTCTGGGAGACAAACTGCGCGGCCCTGGCCAGCGATGCTGTGGGTATGGAGCAGACGCCCGTGTACGGCGACCACATCCGTCCCGGTGGTGCATGGAAGGGCGAGAGCTGGGAGGAGGAGATGCAGGGCGGTGGACTGGTGCACCAGTGGGTGCTGGCCGGCTGGGGCGTGCCGATTGGCGAAATGTTTGATCTTGAAGCTTTGCGAGAGCAGTGCGTGGCACACGCCCGCTGGACACTCTTCTTTGCGAGTGTTCCGCTGCGGGTGCCAGGCGGCGTAGCGAGTCCTCCAAACGCCATTGCCATTTTTTAGCCGGGAACACTGAACGAGAAAGCCATGTCATCAGTGCCGGGCGTCTTCTATGATTCGTGTGACCGAGAGTTTGAGATGGAAGAGACACAACGTTGGCCTTTTGATGTCTTGCCCCGTCTTCAAAATATCTCTCTTCTGCAACTACTTCACCTTTCTACGTTTGCGATGCACTTGCCATACTGTGAAGCTCTCGTTTAGTCAATTTGATCTTCTCTTTTCCTTCTCTCGCTCATTCTCTACGTGTCTCGTCCACTCCGTGAGTTCCCATCGTCGCGTGCCGAATCGGACGGAGGATTTTTCTTGACTGCGGACGCTTCGCACAGACCTGTCACGTCACGACGGCTGTGTATCGTGTTATCGTGTCATCGTATATCTCTGACAGTCAAGGTCACGACAAGACATGACAAATGATAGAAGTCAAGACACAATTGGTTTTGGTAGACTTGCTAAGCGAGAAACAGAGTGCCGTTACACACTCGTGGTGTGGCTTTTTTTTTTCTTTCTTTTTTTCTCTTTTCTTATTTCTTTTCCTTTCTTTCATCAGGAGCTCGTCATTAGATAGCTCAGACTCGCCAGACCCGGCGAAGAATTCTTGGTCTTCATTTCGATTTCAGCAAGAACGAGAGCGCGTCGCGACATGCATCGAGCCGCAATCCTTTGCTGTCGGGCACCCACCTGTCGCGTCCACACCGTAAGTACTTACTTTGCATCTGCGTGCCAGACAGAGCCTAGGCCAGAAGGGAAGGAAAAAGAAGGAAGGGAAAAGGAAAAGGCCAGCTCTCCGCTGGCATATACGGGCGCCATGACACGTAGGTAACACGGCATGCTGCAGAATATGACGAGGTGTAAGAGAAGAGCATGGAAAAGGGAGAGCTAGAAAATAAAGCTGCAGAAAAGTACGACGTGCCCACACCAGCTACATCGTCGATTAGTCGATGCAAGTGCACATTTCTTAACTCTTATTTCTTAATTTTGACAGCATCGGGCAAGGGTGAGAAGGAGGGCAAAAATAGAATAGGAGACGCAGCGTAGAGGTCAAAGAAAGATGAGAAAGAGTACGACCGGAATGGCGAGCTGTACCTGCACTGGCGTCCGAGTGCCGAACCGAATGGGACACAAAATAGTTTTTCTTCTGCATTCATGCAGGACCGCGGGCTTGCATTAGGCAGGCTGACTGCGGCTGCAGCTTCGATGGATGCAGCGAAACGGTAAGAACAAAGGTGAAATTAAGATTAAAGATCGCGTCGCGTTGCAGAAAAAAAAAAGAGTGAAGAGAAAAGAAATCTCTAGGACATGCATCGTGTACTGTTGTTAGCTTTCCATTTCTAGAGCACCTTTCTGAAGGTGTAGCCAAACATTTCTTCTTGTCAGTAGACGCGAATCGCGGCAAGACGAAGCTGCAAAAATGTCGTATGTCTTGTCGAGCTTCCTTTTTGCCGGCTGCTTTAATTTGGAGCTGCGTAGAAAGGAGCATTGCATCTGCATTTGCGTCGCGGAGCCACGTCCACGACTTGTGCAAGGCACGCGATTTCCTTCTTATTCTTCATCTGTGGTATGGAATGCACTCAGAGCCAGGCATGAAGAAAGTACAAAGTATGGGGAAAAGTAGTCCGCCAAAATGCCAGCCGTCCTCGCTTCAGCTGAAAATGGACAGTGATCGAAAACTAAACGCGCGATGCACGATAGAAAACGTGTGCAGCTTGACTAAGAGCTGCCAGAAATGCAGTTGCACTTACGAGGTACGGGCACAATAATCTAAACCGCCGAGTTCGTCGCCTGTCGATTTGTACAAGTAATGACGGGAGGTTGACGCAACATCCCGATGACACAGCGCCTGGTTATCACGAACTCTGGGCCGCAGCTCTCGCACGGGGACAGTGTAAGATACCCAAGAGCACGTCCGCCATGGCTTCCGCGACAGGCGAGCCTTGGGGTTTTTTCCACGGTCGCGGTAAGACGGAATGGCCAAGCAAAAAATGTTGAGCGAGACGGATGAATATTTTGTGAGAATGCCTTGAGGCAACCAATTCCACTCATCCCTGGATAGCGTGTCGCGAGATCTCTCCGTGACCGCCCTGGCAATTTGGCAAATTTCTTGATTCTTGCCGTCCTTACTGAGCATTCGGATTTTGTTCCTCGTTCCTTTTTACCAGTTTATGTCCATACTTTGTACGACGTATTGTGAGGAGATTCTGCTTGTAGTATGAGACGGGGCTGCTTCTGGTCTTGGCGGCGTGTGGCCTGGTCCCTGTCGAATGTAAAGTATCTTTCAAGACATGTTTATGTTTGAATATGAAGACCTCTGTGCATATGTACACAGTAAGGAATCTGTCGTCGTATGCCGCACTTGTCATAGAATACTGCAGGTGCTTCACAAAGGAAGTCAGCCGTGCTCATTTCCCACAAGGCTGGTGGTTTTGGATCCTGACGGGGGTTCGCAGGCATTGAAATTGAAGGGCACCCTAGCCCCGACTGTCCACTTCTTCTGGCTCTTCCCCAATATTGCACTCTGTTCCAAAACGCCTCCAACGTGGCGCAGCGCAAATACTGCCCAGAAACCGTTCAACGTTGGCCAGGCCGGGGAGAGACCCTGAGCAATCTTGCGTGGCTTTACGCCGTAATAATACTTGGACCCTGGGCTATGCTTCAGCTCCATGAGCTTGGGGCGTGGCCTGGCATCGTACGCTCTCCTTGATCACTCGTCAAATGGCTGATCTGGTAGACCTGGCCTGCACGTTTCTTTGCTTGGGCGTTTCCAGTTTCTGCAACTGACAAGCTATGCGCACCTGGTCGTCGGGCTCAACAACAATGGACGGCGGCCCTGATAATGCAACATAGCACGTCGTCGTATGTACAAGTAAGCGCATCACAGGTGTACGCGTGTGTGCATATCAATGCGAGCCCACCCTTCACCCGAACTGTACTGTGTGCTGCGTACGCATACTTCGTATGCTCCCATATCAATCCCAAAAGGCCATACCGCAGCCCATAGAAGAAAGCATAGCGAGCTTCGAGCGATCATATCACTGTTGCTCATTATCCCAGAATGCCACATGCTTGTTGCCCCTTGATTGGAAATGATTGGCATGTGCCTCCGTCTGGAAGTTCGAAGCCATCACATTTTCAGCCACGCTGAACTGAAGAGATCGCTGCTGCAGATTGCGAGCTCAAAGTGGCTCGTTCTGAAGCTGGAAGACGAGGTGGACCTCGTAGGCCCCTGAGGGCTCTTACTGTGTAAAGCAAGGGCAAGCGAAACGGCCTGAGCAAGAAGAAGACACACAGAGAATAGTGATCTTAGGAAACAAACTCGGAGAAAAGAAAGCCAGACCGCCAGTTGTTCGTTCGTGGCTTGATTCTTTGACCGACTCTGAGGCATTTCCCAATGTCGACAACCCCATGTTAATTAAAGCATATGTCGGATGCTTTTGTGCATCTATCGTGCATATACGTCGTATATGTACTGTGCATGCAATGCCTCCCACGTCATTGATCAGAAAGGTAGAAAAGAGGGCCTTCAATGCAGAGAGAGGGAGAAAAAAAGGAAGGGGACGAAAAGACGAAAAACGGGTAATGGCGCATACTTTGATGCTGTAGCGCGAAAACCTGAGACACTAGGTTTGCCAAAGAAGGCCGTCGTTGGCCTGTTTTAGCGTAGACGCCTAGACAGGGGTAATAAATCAAGAAGAAAGCACAGACGGGACAAAGAAAGGGGACGAAAAGAGTTGCGATGGCGCCATGCTAACATGCTGGCCGTCCAGGCCGCCCCTGGTTCCTGGCTTCGGGATGGCTGTGTCGTTCCTGGGTCCCATCTCAAGACAACCTTCATGCTGTTCCTGGTGCCGATCGTCTGCGGGATGTGATCCCATCGCCTGGACTGACTGGTTGTGGGAGAGCCTGAGGGGAGCGGAGATGTGCAAGATGTGCAGGCGGTAGGAGCATAATGCAGCCTGGTAAAAATGGAATGAGTTGAGAAAAGGACGGATGCCAGTGTCGTGAGGTTGGGAACGAAGGGAGGGGTGGAAGAACCGACGGCGAGCTCCCTTGGCCGGATATCGTCGTGGGGAGTTTGTGAAATACAGTCCAGTGGTCAGTGGCGAGCGAGGGAGTCAGAATGTACACGATGTACTCTGTCGAAGAGGGGCAAAGTCTCGCCATTTTGATAGCCTTTTTCGTCTTGGATAGAGCACGACGTAATACTGCCGGAAGCTCGACATATCTTGTTCTCATAGCTCTTCGTTTCCGTTTTCTTTGTGCGGTTGTTGAGCTACTTCGTAACACTTCGAGCCAAGAGCCTCCACCTCCGCCTGTTTTCAGTTTGCCGGTGCATTTTTTGGACGTTTGGACAAGGCAATACAATTGTCGAGGAAACGGCAGCCGGCCCCGGGTTGATTGTCTTGCCACCCTTTTGTGCGTTTTCAGTTCTTTTTTGGTGGGGTTTTTCCCTTTCTCTTCTTCATCACTGACCGTCCCTCTCTTTTTCGTTTGTCCATTCGCCGTTTCTTGTCCCCCTTCCTTCTTAGCTGCATCGTGGGCGTAAAGACCTTGCAGGGGCCCGCCGCGAAGCGGTTTATCCAGTTAAGCAAACCCGCCCTCGCCGCAAGGGTCAGAGGGGGGGTTAAAGGGTTTAAAGGGTTTAAAGGGGGCATCGTCAGATATATGTCGGCTGGTAGAAAAGCCCACCGTCATGAAGGAGGCACAGGTGCTTCTTGAAGAAGCTGTTCAAAGGAGTCTGCAGCCCCAGATAGACAGTTTTCTTGTTCTCCCGCTGCACAACAACCGCCGTGGTCCTGCTCCGTTGCCGCCGCTCGTATCGTGTTAGCGGAACCCGCTGGGCGCAGCCCGCTGTTCGTCTTGTTGGCAATGCAGGCGGCCCCTGAATAGTGGATGTGTGTCCCTGAGCCGCCCAGCCGTGGTACAGCGGTGGCCATCCACACCACGTAATCCTGTGCAGTATTAGCGCGTGGGCTCTCCTTGTTCCTGGCGGGTTTTCGTGTTCCTGAAGGTTCAAAAGAAGTCAGAAAGAAGACTCGCGGGTTAGGGGACGTTGCGTATTTGGATCAGGGTACCTGGCTAGCCTACCGATGCGCCATACTACCCTCAGGTACCGGCATCTTGGTCGCAAAGCCTCGAGGGGTGCAGAAACGACGGCGTCTGCAGGAAAAAGACGCTCTGGCTTTGGACTGTTCCTATTCGCTCTGGTTTGAACCCCTGGCCGAAGGATGGCTGCAGGGCAGGGCTGAGGGGACAGGACGTTGTGCCAGGTTTTCGGCGTACGTATTTGTACCTCTTCCTTCAAGCAAAGCTTCACAAGCGACATGGGTGTGCGTTGGGAAGAAAAGAAAAAAAAGGTTTGCTGGCTGCGGAGAGGAGTGGGTTTTGCAAGAGGGGCGACCTGGGCGAGGGTGAAAGAGAATGGAGAATGTAGGTGCGGACTCAACAAGGTTGAGAGAGCTTGGATCACGACTGAACTGGGTCGCTTTCCTCTTTAAGCCATCTGGGCCCTCCTTCCTCCCTTTTTCTCGGGCTCTCCTTCGCTCCTTCCCTCTTTCCCTTTTCTTTCTTCTTCACGAAAGTTTGTCTCTTTCCCATTTTGTAATTTTTTTCTTCTTTTCTTCTTTCGCTCTCTTTTCTCTCGTGAGCGCACCTTCCGCCCATACATTCGTTGTCGTTCCTTCTACCAGGTCTTTCTTTCCGTTTCTTTGTTTACTTACCTTCTCCCACTTCCTTCTTTCCTCTCACAGCCATCGCATCGTCTCACCACATTTGCACGTCACTTTGGCTTCTTTTCGAGAGTCTTTTCATTTACTCCACACGGCTCGTCAGCTCTATCTTCATACTTTTCTCTCTTCTCTTTTTTGGCGCCCCGCCTTTTAAATATATTTCGCCCATTCCTCGCACATTCCTCGCCCATCTAATATCTCTCCATCGTGCATTCTCGACTCGTCCTGCTAGTCGTCATCCTCACGGCTGGATATTAACTCAGAACACAACGGGCATTCAATAAAGAGGTACTGCATTCTTTTCGGCACCACCCTCTTCTTCTTACCAGGACCGCCTTCCACACTACCCTTCTCGCCAACACCATTCCCGCGTGCTACCCGCTCTCGCTATATCGATCACATCGTTTCGTCCGAGTCCCGTTTGGCATTACACGACAAGGAGTCTCTCAGACAGGATCGAAAAAAGGCTACCCGCACGGCAAACACACCAGAGTGATCCACTTCTTTGCACAACGCTCGCTACCTTCGTCTACGAGACAAGACACACTCTGACAAGAGACAAACACGCCAGTCGGCCAAACAGCCCCGCGCCCAACTGAACCCACAGGGCCGCATCAATAAAATTTGCGGCTTGCCACACAGCATTCCGTTCCGCTGCAAAGCTCACACGCCTTGCAGACAGTCTCGTGTTCTTCGTGCATACTGCGTACTACACCCTCACCCTTTTTCTCTCAAAAAGGCTTATTCGCTCAGCTCAGCCAAGTCGGCTATTCTCTATTAGGCTTCTTCAACCGTTTCTTTCTTACATACGTCTTGCATACTTTTTTATATACGCCGCAGGCCCTCTTCTACAACCCGCTTCGCCTCCTTCTTTTTTTTCTCTTTTGATATTTTTTTCTTTCTCCCGTTCTTTTTACACGGGTGCTTTTTTTCTTTTCTATTTTTGTGTTTTCCCCTGGCTGGTCTTCCCAGTGACGGCTCGTAGGAGAGGCTTGCATCCTCCACGGCTCGTTTCTCTTCTTTAATCCGACTCTTCTTTGGCATCTCTGCCTTTCCGCCTTCTCTCTGTCTCTTCTCTCTTTCTTTGCTTCATTTTCTTTGTTCTATCCTACTCAAGATGCGTTCTCAAAGCTCGCTGGTCTTTGCGCTGGCTGCCCTCACAGGTATCGCCAAGTCTCAGAGCTTCCCCAACGAAGCTTCTCTGCCCGGCTGTGGTGTAAGTTTCTCTATTAACCACCTCAAAGTGTGATCATGATCTCTAACACATCGCCATAGGAAACATGTCTTGATCAGGCCATCTCAGAGGCTAGCACATTTGGCTGCACGGCAGACTCGGTTGGCTGTCTTTGCGCCGCTGCCGGCTTTCAGGGCCGTGTTAATGACTGCGCTGTTGCTGCCTGTGCTGCAGACCTCGTGGCCTCTGTTACAAACTACCTCGTTGCCGTTTGCGCAAGTAAGCTGACATCACCCGGTCGATGTCTTTCTGCGAGTTGCACAGCATACTAACATCATACAGCTGCTGTTGTGAGCGCTCCTGCTGCCACATCCACACCTGCCACGTCCACACCTGCCACATCCACACCTGTCACATCTGCGCCGGCGGTCTCGTCAACACCACCGCCCGCGGTTTCCTCGACGCCGACTACGCCACCGGTGTCGTCTACGCCCGCAGCCGTCACCAGCAGCCCTATTGCAACGTCGACTCCGCCTACGACCAGCAGTCTTCCCCCAAGCACCTCGTCCACCCCCGTGACGAGCAGTACTTCTGCACCGGCTACCAGCTCGAGCGCAACCAGCAACGCCCTAGTTGCCACGACATCAACTTCTCAGCCAACGACCACCGCGGCACCAACGACCACCAGCGCCACCACAGGCTCTCCTGCAAGCGTAAGTCGTGAAACCACATCATTCGAACGTAATAGTGCGGCAGTATGCTGACCCTGAATACAGACTACTTCTAGCGCCAGCAGCTCGACTTCGACTGCTTCGGCCGGTTTGACCGCCGGTGCCAAGGCTGGTATCGGTATTGGTGCTGCGGTCGGTGTTGTGGCCGTTATTGCCGCCATTGTCGCAATTGTTATTGTGCGGAGGCACAAGGGACGCAACAACGACCGTAGTCCCTCGCGGGCGCACCTCCAGATCTCGGACCCGATGCCTGGCTCGGGCCGTATCTATGCAAACGACCGTGGCAATGGTTACGACAACTCGGAGCTGGAGATGAAGTCGCGGCGATACGAAGACATGGTCCCTCGCCACGTCCCTAGAAATATGGTTTAGAGGGATTGTCGTCGTACAGTCGTATAGCGAGCGAAATCGAGCATTTACATTCACCCCCCCCCAAAAAAAAAATTCACACGTCGGATGAGCTCTTGCCTTCTTCCCTTTGAAGTCAGCAAGGCTCAATCCAGGCCTTTTCTTTCTTATGTATTTTATTACCTAGCCACACTACAGGTAGTGCACGGTGGCATAATAGACGCCAAAGGGCGTTTTTCATCAAGAAGCCAGCGCGGCTTTTCTCAACTAGACAGCATTGCTTATATTCAATTCAGCACATTAAGTTTCTAATCTAAACCTAACAAGCTGTAGTCTGTGAATACAACATAATCAAAATAGCAGTCGTCCAATCTGGTTCTGCCAGCGCGGGCCAAAAATAACGGGAAAAAAGCGCATTCATTTTTGTACAAGTGTCTGATTGCTTTTGCTAATATGACAGAATATGGACAGGTGAGATGGTTAGAGACAAAGTTTCGTAAACACCCAATGTCGTCTACCACGAGTAGTAGGGTCTTTGTGCTGTGACGGGACGGTTGGGCAGGTGAACCCAGGGCGCCTTCTTGGCCTCCTTGGCCACACGCTCATCGTGCTGGCGGATACGGGTCTTCTCCTCCTTGAGGATGATGGACAGGACTAGAAAGTGTCAGTGTTAGCTGTGACCAAGGTTTGGCTGCAGGTATAGTAGTAGGAGAAGGGCTCTGAAAGCTTACATGAAGATGGCGACCATCTTCTGTTGATCCGACCACGAGCACGGTACTCGGCCTGGACCGAACGGAAGATGCCCTTGCCGACCCAGGCCTGGTCGACGTACATGCGCGAGGGGTCGGTAATCTCGAGCCACTTGCCGTCCTTGGTCTGGATCTTGATGGCACTGGGAGACTCCGACTCGGAGCCGTCCTGCGATGCATTCTGCAGCCGCTGCTGCACGAGACCCAGACCCATGCCGCGCTCTACCACGGCCACATCGCGAGCCTCCTCCAGATGCCACAGCACCTCCTTGGCCATCTTCTTCTTGCTGAAGCGCATCTGCACCAGCGCGTCCTCGAGTGTCTTGCCCGAGATCTGGCGGGCCAGGTGCACCAGCTTCTTGGTGCTTGTCGGGATCGGCATGGACTTGTGCAGCAGCTGGCGCTCCGTGCGGGCCAGACGCTCCTCGCGCGTCTCCTGGCCCTTGGGGTCGAGCAGGCGAGACACGTGGCGCACAACCATCTTGCGCTCCCAACGGACACGACTGCGCGGATCCGGGTCGAGGGCACGTTGCAAATCAGATTGAAGTAGCGACGTGCCGAGCTCGTTGCGTGCTGACGAGGAGGCCGAGGGCTTCTTGCCATCTGCGGCGTCCTTGTCGCCCTGCTGCTGCTGCTGCTCCATCTCGCTGGCGAGTAGGGGACTGGCGCCCAGGTCGGGTGTGGTCATGCGATCTCTGAGCTCCTGGCGGGTCTTGGCCCGGCTCAGGTCACCGGACAGACCCTCGGCGGCATCGCCAGTAGGGGCCTTCTTCTTGCCGCCAAAGAGACCTCTCCAGCTAATGGCGTTGGTGGCGGTCGTGTGGATGGGCCGACTGGTGTTGACCGGCTTCTGTGGTTGTGTGCGTGGCCGCAGCACGAGGGCGGAGTGTGTCGTCGCAGCCGCGGTGCATGTTGTCGTCGGCCGGAGACCTAGAAAAAGAGAGAGGGTTAGGGGCCGTTTCGGTGCATGCGAGTCGGTGTAAAAGATCACAGTATCTTACCTGTTGCTAGGACCCTCCTTGAAGGTATGTTGAGGCTCATGGTGGCCGCAATTGGTGTCGCTGGAGTAAAGCAATCCCGGTCACGATGCTGCACATCAACAAAAAAGCTGTCTAGGCTCAGACGACTCCCAAGTTCAGAAAAAACTGCCACCATTATGAGATGCAGGCGTGTGATTGGCTAATTGGAGACGTATTCTGGAGCCGTCCCAGCTATATTCTTAGTCATTTGCACGTGAGTATCAACACGTGACATTCCGGGCCACCGCGAATTAACCTAGGGTGATTTCATTTTTGCGCCTAAATAGTAGTTATTTCCCTCGCTCCAGGTGGGCAGCCCGTCACTATGGGGGGGTTTCTTCGGGCCTATTGGGCCTCTGGCGGGCAGCCGCTCCATCCTCCCTCCAGTTGGCGGGCGCTGAGTGGAGCAAATCAGCATCAGACCATTTGTCGGAGCTTTCGTGGGTTTTTCCCTTCCCATTCTCTTCGACTCTTTCTGACCCCTTCTGCCAAACATCACGACATCCATTTCCACCCACCCACGTCGCCCACTCTCCCCTCTACCGCACCCACGCGATTACCGAATTTCCTCGTCAATCCTCAAACCACACACTCTCACAATGGCCGTCAAGCCCATCACCGGCGTACGTCTTCAATTCCAGTTCCAATCCCGATCCGAAATAGAGAGATTTTTCGCCAATCTGCCGAGATGGCCCGGTTCCCCCGGCAGCAACGACCCCCGGCAACGACGACAAAGGACATCCAGATACCAATGGAGGCCGTTATCGAGAGATTGCGAAATCTGACAAGGTCCAATGGCTGTCCGTCGCGGAGGGCCGCTCGCCTGCGGGGAACCGGGAATCGTGACACAGAGACGCGATCAGATATCAAAAGGACCTCAGGTCACGCCGTCGTAATGACCTCATGGGAACGTCATGCTAACATACCGTCCTTCCACACAGATGCTCCGCCGCACGCTGATCACGGACCTCAGCATCGGCCTCGGCCTCGGCTTCGTTATGGGCAACGTCTTCTGGTACGGCTACCACATGCCGCGCACCAACGCCCGCGACAACTACTACGTCAAGCTGGAGGCTGAGCGCGCCGCCCGGACACAAGAGTAAATGTGCTCTTTTCCGAACGAACGAGCGAGCGAGCGATGACGAGCGGATGAACAACGGAGAGGCTGCTGCTGGCGTGTGAGGTGCGACACAGGGTTGGGGATGCAATTTTCTCCCCTCTACATAACCTCCCGCCGGCTGGCATGCCGTGTATGTGTACATAAACTGTGACACTCTATTTGTTATTTCGTCACCCTGGAGAATTCCTGGGTAGTGGTGAAGCAATTGGAGGCGGAAATAGACCCAAAAAAATACACATATCATCAACCAAACAGACGTGTCATGCTTCCGTGCCTATCATGACAGTGTGGCGTGATAACTGATGTGCTCTTTCAATGGCCACAGCTGTTTCACGTATCCAATGGGTGATAAACCCTCAGCCAATGACGCCTTGTTCTATGCTCTCATGCTAAATGCTAAATGCTTGTGGTATATCGTACATCCATTCATCGTCGTCGTTCCTTTCGTCCCGTCACCCAAATACACGCAGCATCTCTGGTCGCTGAGATGGCCCTGGTCCTGTAGACGAAGAAGCCTCTGCTGGTGTCGACGAGTTCCCTGCTGCGGCGTCCAATGCAGCAGGCCCTAAGCTGCCCACGCTGCTGTTTCGACTTGCATCCGTTCCCTCCCATGCTGTCGTCTCGACCATGAAGCTTCCATGCTTGTCCTGGCATCTAAAGAGCAATTAGTAAGAAGGTAATCAATGATGCAACGCGTTCGTGAGAGACATGAGAGCCAACTACAGAGAACACACCTCCTAAACATCCGCTGCACTGGCCAGCACCGTACCGGACTGTCGCGCATCTCCGGGTGCATCACGGCACAGCTGTACTGCACCATTTGTGATAGCAGCGTGCAGTCGCGGGCAAGGTCGATACCCTGGTGTCGGCTGCCTCCACTGCTACTTGTATTCTTTTCTTTTCCGTCGACTGGACTCTTGTCTGTCCTCTGGAGAGGTGCGGATGAGTTCGGCGCCATCTTGCGTTGCCGGCCTTGAACGTCGAGCTGGACGCGCTCTGTAAGCTCCGCCGCCGGGAAGGTGTAACAGGGCGGAGTCATGACGGCCGACAGAATTGCGAGTCTCTTCTTGTGTAGTTTGTGTGGTCCGCAGTGTATTGAAACGAATTGGTGTCGAATGTTGTGAGTTATCGGGTAGGTGGACGTCTGGATTGATGTTGTACGACGGGCCGTTTTTGAAATCGTAATTGCCACCAAAAATACCAAAAATAAGCTGTGAGAATAGAGGGGCTAGCTCCAGCGCCGCCTACCTGAACTGCGATATCACTCACAAAACGTCACCCATACTCACCCTCACTTACCTCATCTCATCCATTTTCATCAACAAAAGTCGACCACAATGCAATTGCGCCCATGGCCTCAACGGCTGTACCTTCACCTGCGCCCGTGGGTCGTAGGATACTAGGTGAAGTCGAAGAGACAAGTCTGGAAGGTGTACGTTTCTTTTGCATCTTTTCAAACAAAACCACAGCAGTATTAACAATCTGCTTCTAGGTCCTCCAGCGCATCCGTGCAGAGACAGTTGCTCGGTCAAAAGCAAACGCTGGGACATTAGCAGCTACTGGGGCCTCAACTCAGCATGCCGGTACTGCCTATTCCGGCCGCCCAGCTACCTCCGGTGCGGGCGTGGCAGGCTCGCCCGTAAAGAACAGTGTTACTACCGCACCTCCTTTGCGCCTTCCCAGTTTTCCCATCCCGGCGCTCCAGCAGCTCGTCACCCGCCACTTTCGCTCTACTCGCGCACCTGAGCTGGTCGTTGGCGGACAGAGACCACTGGCACTCGTCTACTTGCTTGTGGCCACACTGGTCGCCGCACCACGCCGACAAACTGTGGTCGTTGTCGATGCAGAAGCACGGTTTAATGTGCGACAGCTGCTCGGTGTGCAGCCCATAGCATCCAGCGATGAATCCGAGGCGGAAGCCCTATCTTCACCCGTCACTGAAGATGACCTCCAGCATGTCCACGTCTTCCGGGTCGACCCTCGTTGGCGTGTACCATTGGCTGAGCTTGTGGCTGCAGCAGAACAGCGTGTACTCTACGGAGCCCAGCGTCGGCGTGATCGGCCATGGTGGGGGACAATCATCGTGGGCGGCGCCGGTGGTGGAGGAGTGACAGGTAATCCTACTTCTGCTGGCACCGACAGCAGCAGCACGCTTAGCCACGGCTTGGGTGCTGCACTGGTAACGGGCTCCTACGGCTGGCTCCGCGTGGCCCGTAAAGAGCAAGATCCGTTCGAGGCCCACAAAGAGCGACAAGACGAGCTTCTGAAGCTGTTTGAGGACGTGGTTCTAAATCAAAATGATATCGAGGAAGCATCCAATGCCAGAAGGCATGAATCAGAAGGGAAGGCTGGGCTCGAGTCTGTCACCTGGATAGCGAGTTCGCCATGGGGCAGCTTCAACTTCCAGCTGGCAAAACCTTCGTCGACACTGGCTCAAGACAATGAAGAGCAGGAAGACGAGATTATAGCTACGACATGATGACTGCATTGGTGGCTATCTATGCTGAGACTTATATATTTAGAGCTAAGTGATGTATGATGTTCTATGGCTCAGATACCCAAAAACTATTTACATTCATTTGAATTTCAAGAAAGAATCACTACCCAAAGTGCAAACCAAACACACCAGTAGATTTCACCAATCGCCCAAGTCTGAATACCAAAAGTATTATAAACTTGTGATCGCGATTCAAAGCAGTTATACATGCCTTCCGAGAACCCGAAATTTTGTGTAAAATCGCAATGATATCTTGCGCAATGATGTGACGTGAAAAAGCGATATATATAACGTGAGACGAAATCGCATACGCATGGCATCGACAAGGGGCTATGTAAGCTCATTTTTCTCCTGCCTTAAGAACTTTCTCAACACACTCCCTAGCCTTGAACGAAGTGTAGTACTTCGCCAGATTCGGCACGCCCAAGCGCTTCAGCTCAGTCCCAAAGGCCTCCTGGCCACCGGCCGCAAGCTCCATACTATGCAACACTGGCCAGAGGGCAAAGTCTGCAACAGATGGCGTTTTGGCACCAGAGATGGACTCAAGCTTAGCATCAGCTGACTCGCTCTTTGTCGAGACGTATCCGTCCCAGACTGCCAGCTCGCTTTTGAGCGGTCTCAAAGAGAAAGCAGCAACCTCATCACCCCGAGCTGTCTTGAGACTGTTCCTCCACTTGTCTTGGAGAAGTAGAGCCTGTTGCAGGCGCGTAAACTTGCGGGCTGCTTCAAGGCTGTGGTGAGCAGACCTGTCCTTGGGTGCTGGCGCATACACGGCTTCCAAATAGAGCAGGATGGCCAAGACACCCTGAACGGTCGATCTGCCAAGGTCATTGTCCACGAGACGGACGGGAACGTCGAGAGATGAGACCGCAGTCGTCATCTCAGCTGCATCTGGTGGTGTTGCTGCGTTGCTATCCTTCTTCTCAATAGCTGCGGCCATACTGCCTCTAGCATAATTGATACCAAGTTCAGCAAGCTGCAGCTGCACCGTCATGTTGACAACAGGGTCGACACTGGCAAAGAAGCGTGGCGAGCTGCTCATATGCAGCACGTCAAAACCCTTGCCATAGTGCTTGTCCCAGTCAAACACGGAGCTGTGGTTCTCGGTACCAAAGGCGCGGAGCATGTCGATAGCCTCGTCCGACTGGCCATTAACCACAGGACGGGCCTCCTTTCGTGTCTTGCCGATGGCACCCTGACCCCATATCAGCGTTTGGTCCCTGTTCAGGAACGTGCCGATCTGGCGGAACGTCAGGCTGATGCGACCACCGCCGTAAGCTAGCTCGGCCGGTGTCTTTTCGCGCTCGATGCGCTTGTCCTGTCGGATGGCGTGCAGCCACTTCATATTTGTCTGCAGGCCCATGCGGCACAGAGAGTTATGTGGCAGCTGCACACGGCAGCTCTGGCGCCTGGTTGAGTCGGGAGTGGTGGCAGCAGTGCAAGCGGCAGCGGCAATGGCAGCCGGCTTTCCAGTGTCCTTCTCAGAAGTATTCTTGGGATTGCTGACCACGGCGTCTCCGGAGCTCGATGGTTCTTCCCTACGGGAGGGGTCCTTTTCCACTCGCTTCGTGCGGAAGATCATCGTGCGCTCGGCTCCAAGACTCATGTTACAAACATAAGAATTGGGGACAATGTCCAACGTCTTGTCGCTATGCTCCGAAATGTAGTCGTTTCCGGTGCGGTACAGCTGGATCAAGACATGATTCAGTGGATGGCCCACAACCTTCTCCACTTCACTCTTGATCTGGAGGACTGTTGGCGTAAACGCTTCCAGCGGTGGTGACTCGTCGGCTGGATGGCGGTAAATTGGGATGCTGCCGTCCTCGTCAACCTGACCCTGCACACAGACCAAGCGTGGCACCTCGCCGCCCTGATGCGACATACGCAGCCACTGCACTTCGTCCTTCAAGCGCTCGTAGATGCCCTTCTCTAGCGACTGTGGCAGAACATCATGATATATGATTGTGTCGCCGGCGCAGATGGGCTCGGTTGCAGATGGCTCCTTGGTCACATCCACTGGCACAAGCTTCACATCAGCATCCTCTGAGTCGGACCTTGTTTCCGAACGCCCGACTGCTTCGAACTCGCTTTTGGCATCCTTTTGGGTAGACTTGGCTGGTTCCTTTGCCGGGTCGTTTTCTTTCGCTTTGCCACTGTCCTCAGTTTGCGATGGCGAAGCGGCTGTCTCAAGAGTTGTCGGCTCGCCGACGGGGCTGGAAGCCTTGGCAGGTTTTGGTGAGGTGCTGGTGCCCATCTTCTTTGGTGTCTCGGATGCCGACTTGCTCGGGCGTGAATCTGTGGCACGGCTGGATAATTTCGCAGGCGATCTCCTGACTTTTCTTTGCTCGACCCGAGAGGGCCCTGCAGAAGCAGTATATGCAGAAGACGGGCTCCCTTTTGTGGCCTCCTCGAATGGCTTTATTGCAGATTTTTCATTTCGCATTGCGCGTAGTCGAGCATATTCCAGAAGCTTCTCGTGTCGCGAAGGAATCGCCAGCTCAAATGAGTCATCCGAATCGTTGCGGTTGCCAGCATCTTCATCGGCGGAAATTGGGTCCAAGTCGATTAGCACTGGCTCAATGCGTGCGGGGGGTGTCTGCCTTGTGCTAGGTGGCTTAGCCGCAGCGCTCGATGTAGGGCTGACAGTGGCAGTAGCAGTGCCTGCACTCGCGACAGTCTCAGAGCCAGAAACGACGGCAGGAGCCGTTCTAGTGACGACGGCTGTTGTCGTCGATTGTTTTGTTGTGATTATTGGTTTTGATGTTGTTTCAGTCGTCGTCGTTGGCGACGACGATGTCGTGGCCTGTTTCACTACCACGGACTGTAGCGGCTGTGGCGTCTCCGGCTCGGGTTTGGGGGCATTTTTAGTAGCTGTAGGAGACGAACGACTTAGCGCCGAACTGTCACGGAGAAAGAGAGCGGACCGGGTACGGGCGTCGCTCTGCTTGTCATCTTTACTGGGCTCTGGAGTTTGAGTTTTAGTACGTACGGGTAGACCGCCGCTGTTTCCAGCACCAGCGCCGACCGCGATGGGTCCCGACGACGCCTGTTTGGTTGATCGCCGTACCCGGGGCGGCCCGTTGCTGGCCGCAGTGATTGCGGCAATAGCTGCGGCGAAGTCGCCTCCCGTCGGCTTCGTGTCGGACGACTGGGACGTGAGGCTCTCAAGGATGTGCTCGGCCGACAGTGTGTCACATCCGGTGAGCTGCACCAAGCTGCTGATGGCTTTGCTATGTCGAGCCACATCACGGTAGCCGCAGCAGTCTTCGATGATGGTCAATGTCAGGCCGTGGCTGGCGGCGTCCAGTGCTGTGGCGTGTATGCTGATGTTGGTAAGGGCACCGCAGATGTAGAGTTCAGTGACGAAGCGGGTACGCAGACGCATAATAAGCTGCGTGGACTCAAAAGCTGAATAGTGTGACTTGGCGATGACAAGATCCTGACGTTCGTCGACAACGGAAGCCACTTGAGGTGCGAGTTCGCTGCAGTGGCTGCCGGGGAGGAGGCACTGGCTGCGTTGTTGCTGCTGTTTTTGCTTGTCCTGGGGCGTCGAGCCACCTATGCTTAGAAAAGCTTCTGGGTCGGCATCCGGGTCGTCGGCAGGCGGTTCAGACTCCCGCCGACGGCCGCGTGTGGTGCTCTGTGTGTGGCTGGCGATACTGGAGCTGGTAGAGATGATGATTTTTGCGTCCTCTGTTGGCCGGTGCGAATCAAACTGGCTGCGAATCCAAAAGACATCACCGGACCCAGACTCGCGAAATGCTTTGGCAACTTTGAGAATGCGTTCCACGTAACCATCTGGTGCTGTGACGGGCAGGGTGCCACTGGATGACAAGAACTCATTCTGTAGGTCAAGGATCAAGAGAGCCTTTCTGGTTTGTAACGCCGGGAAGTTGGCGAGGCTAATGGGTAATATGGGAGGCATGGCGAAGGCGGTACGCAGGGTGGCGTATGTCGTCGGTCGTCGTAGAATACCAAGAGCAGGGAATACACATGAAAGAGGACACCAAGAAGCCCTGGAAGCAACTCATGTGCGGAGAACTCGAGAATATAAATAACCGCACACGTTGATATATATATGCACAACTTTATGAGGAAAAAAAGTGCTTGCTGGTGGAGAAAGTTGTTGCGACATAAAAAGGCTGTGTGTAGAAATATCGGGTGGATGCAAGCATGATGAGAAAACGTCCAGTTTTCAATGGGCACAGTTCCGTAGATGGAGTGGGCCAAGGCCGGACAAGACCTGCAGAAACAGGGCGGAGAGAAAAGGAAAGAGACACTGATGGTGCAGGCTGCGCGAGACAGTCAATGCAGACGGCCGGAGAGTCGAAATTGGGTGTAACCTGGACTGGATGCAGTAGGTTGGACGAGACGAAAGACGAGAGGAAAACTTGGGGGTCCGCCGTTTGTGGTAACACTACATGACGGCCGTTGAAGAGGCAATAAGAGACGAGGCGTATTGAGGATGAGAGTTGAAGGTCGAGCCCGAAGGATGATAAGAATTGAGTAAGGATAAAACAAGACGAGACGGCAGGTGTTGCGTGAAATAAAACTGCGAGAGGATCAAGCGATATAAAATGTCCGAGGACGATTTTGGGACGTAATAGGACTAAAGGTACAGCGGGATGGTCAAGGAGATGCCGGGCGGCTCCTGAACTTGTACCAAAAAAGAAATGTTTGTGCCGGCTCAAAAAGGCTGATGCTGCCCCTTTCTCGTGTAATTTTTTTTTCTGAGGTTGCCTGCAGGGGCCGGCTGTTTCTTGTGATGTTGAGAAAAAGATGAAGTGATAAAAACGGACGACGGGTGGAAAGGGGGGTCTGATATCTGAGCTTCGAAAAAAAGACCACAGAAAGCAGCCACACAAAACTTGAAAAATACTCAAAAGCAGCACAAATAGATAGGTCCCCGGGCTCCAGCTTGCAGTGTGGTAGCGGTTCTTTTCCGCCCCTCAAATAGCGCCCATTCGGGGCGGCCAACGCCAGCGCCAAGGGGTGTGATCGACGACGCGGGCAACAAACGAGGCGGTTGGAGTTGAAGTGGGACCCAGCCTTTTTTTCTTCTTTTTCTCTTGTGATTTATTCGTGGAGGTGGGGTGGCCGTTGCGAGATTGGTGTGTTCATATGAGAGAAAGGAACACGAGAAAAAAGGACGATAAATAAACGTCAGTCATGGCTAACGAAAACTTGCGAGGTGATATCGTCGTTCTGTTTCTGTCTTTTCGAGAGAGAGAGAGAAAAAGAGAACATGGAGAGCGAAGACCGAGAGAAAAATGACTGAAGATCGCAAAGCGGTACTGTAGACCTTTGTTGCGAACATTGTTTGTCTCCGTTGCCAGATGTCGTCTTTTTCTTCTGGCATTTGCTGGCCAACTGTTCTATCTCGGTGTCTTTTATCTCTTCCCACCGAATCCTCTGCAACATTCTCCTCTCTTGCGGTGGTCATCATGATGTCGACCACGGCGTAAAATTGCTTCAAAACGTGCGTAGTAGTCATTTGTCGTACTACTCTGCCCTTATGTTGCCCTACTAAGAACTGGGAGGTAGTAATACTGTGGACTAACCTGTCACACGTCGTAGAGCATGGCTGCGCTGCAACAGAGCCAGGCGAGGGACAGGCCCCTGTGCCTATGCCTCTCTGTGGCTGCTGCTCGACAATCGTTTCTTACATTGCAGTTTGTGAGCTTGCCCTCTGCGTTGCGTTTGCATTAGCGTAGATCGACTCATCGAAGCAGCATGTTGAAAAATGAAGAGGCACAAAAAAAAGTAGGATTGATAGCACCCGCATAGAGTGAAACAGCAGGAAACTGGAAAATATGTGGATGCACACCTTTTTGCTCTCTCCTCTCGTTGTCTGCTTGTCAATGCTTGTCGAAAAAAAAAATCATTGGGGCATCGTGCTGTTTTGTTTGGGGCAGATCTGAGATCGTTTTCTTCGCCCCTGCTTCTAGACGCCTGCGGTTTCTCATCGCACCTTTCCTTGACGAGGCCTGTTGCAGAAGATACGACGACAAGGGGTTGTCAGAATGGGTGAAGCTGGATGTCGATCGATGCAAAAATGAGGCGAGCTGGGAGACAAGAAAAGGGACTACACAGTACCTGGAAAGGGGCTGCCTGTCATGTGGCCTTCAATTTACAAACAAGAAGGCACGGCAGACATTCCCCCTCGCTGGATGTCTTGGCCCTCTCTACTCCGTATGTTTATATGAGGCAGCTACGATGGTGGCCTGCCCATTGCTCTTTCCTCTCTCGATCTGTCTCCTTTTTCCAGTTCTTTGCTATCGCGAACACGGCAGGAGACAGGGTAATCTTAGGAAGGCGCGGAGGAGACGAGATGAGGGGACAATGCAGCTTTGTGTCACAACAGCCCGCAAGTGTGCTACTCTATTTCGAAACTGGCAGGCAACCTAAAAAAAATGTCTCTGTTCTCTTTCAGTTTTCAGGGCGCTTCTGCCCCGCCCTTTTCATCCTTTTCATGTCTCCTTCCCTGCTACCCTCCTTCACCTCCTTCACAAGACGGAAGACGTTCACACTGCGTAGCTCTCCACTTTTAGTACCCTTGCTCCGCGACAGTCATCCACCCCACCATACCATTTGCGGTTGGTCGAAGCTGTTTCCTCTGCTTTCTGTTGTGCCGTTGAGATATTGAACTGACAACGGCGGCTTTTTTAGGGGCCTGTTAGTAGTATATGTAGCTATTAACTTTTGCGCTACGGGGCATGTATTAGCAGTGCGCTTAGGCGCTACGCGGCTGGCGATTGAAGTTCTACTGTTTAGACGGTCGAGAAGAAACTCCAAGGGAGATAATATTTCGTGGTGAAAGATACACATGAATTGCCATCGGGTGAGAAGAGGAAGGTTCTGAGTCAATTAGTTCGTACGTGGGGAGTGAAATATAAGTTTGGTGTCACCCGGAGTGAACGAGCCCGTGCTTCAAGAAAAGTGATTGGAAAGTTTACGTGAGAATTGGGAAAATAAAATGAAGAAGAAGAGACGCATCGAAAGGCATTAAGACCGAAATGGAAAAAGGCCGAGAGTTGAGTTGGCTCGACAGCTTGGTTTTGTGCCTGTTGGCTCTTGTCAACTTAGAATGAGAAGATGATGGTGTCGAGAGCAATAAGGAACAAAAGCACTTGGGAAGAAAGTTGTCGGCTGCACTGTTGGTCACGGACAGATACTTTCGACGACATACAATATCTGAACGACAACTCAGAGTACTTCGTACTGACTACAGAGATTACGAGCATGACAGACGCTCGAAAGACCATTATGAGGATGCACCGCGGGCGGCTCGATGCAGCTGGGGACGTAGACGTCCGGGTCTGCAGATGGCAGCCGCATATTCAGGACTTGAAAGAAGAAAGAAGGCAGATACGACCTTGACAGCAAAGCATATGCAGATGCACGTCGTGACCAGCAGCTGTTGCGTTGAAGAGGAGCATGGAGAACGTACGAAGTACTGTGTAAAGCTCATTCCTCCACCACTAGTAGCTCCGCAAAAACGGTCGGCGGTCTGCTTTTTTGGCATACAGGCATACTACGAAGCCCGGCCAAGGACCAGAAGACGATCATTGTCTGATCTCTCCCGTGAACCTTTCTAATGAGCCGAAGATTTTGGGCTCTGCCGTCGCTTCTCGTCGAGAACAGCTGACCATGGAGGAACTGCTTTGAGATGACATTCTCCGACAGGGCACTGCAAGAAAGAGAGACGCAACACCTTCCGGGAAAGACTGCCAAGGGATGGCCATACGAGTTGTACTCGATAGAACGAAATGCAAACGACTCGTGGAACACAAACGACGCAAGCGGCGTGCAATTTGAAGTGTTCAGATGGAGTATGAACGTAGTGCAGACGCATTTTGCCCTGCTCGTCAAGTTGTACGAGGTACGGTTGATGCAGTTCTCCAAGCGGTAGCACACAGATCGAGTCGGACGAGAGCACGAGAGCGACGCGTCCCTTCTCTCTCTCTCTCTCCACCGCCTCTTGCGAACAGGCCTTGCCTCGTCTCTTCTTGCCGTGGAAGCAGTCAACTCACATAGCCTCCAATACTTGTGGCAAAAGGCGGGCTTTCTCGTCGATGCAAATCCCCTGCGAAGCCGAGAAAGCGGCGCTTATGACAGAAGGGAAAAGAGTACTCCGTATGTACAAAGCTTTACGAATCGCACCAAAAAGTCGGCGACTGGGCAAGAATGGAGAAAAGCTTGCGCTTAGTACCGCTGTTCCGTGCTCCCCGGAGTGGAGAAAATCAACAACTGATGCACAAAATGAGAAAAGAGGGGATGCGCACTGAGACATGAAAGGTTCTTTTCTCGAATTCTCTGGCTCCTTCAAGTGCCTTTACATTTTTTCAGCAAATTCTTACTTTCTAGCCTGTTTCTCCTGCCTTGAGTTTGTAGCCTGACGTTATCTTGCCAGAATTGATTTTTGATACGGGGCACTTGATCGTTCCATTCTTCCTGATTCCCCTCCCCTTCTCGCTTCATCCTGCACCGCCTTTTCCTCGTACTGTGTACACACCTTCGGGCCTCGCTGCTCGCGGTTTGTCTGCCGAAGCAGCGAAAAGGCGGAGCTGCCTCACTGCCCATCACCGCTGTGACGCTGCGCTTGGTTAACGCATTCGCCTGAGAACGGCGTTCTCGAAATACATGCTCGAAATACATACTCGAAATGCATGTCAGGTCAGGATTGGCCCGAGGGAGGCGCAGAACGCACAAAAGTGAACTCTGACAGAAAAAATAAGGGCAGACCTTTCTCACCGTGAGATGCTCCGTGCTCCCTTTGCCAAGGTTGTCGGCAGAGTGCAGACTGCTACTGTGATGTCGGGCAGGGCTTGTGCAGAATATATTACTTCGTAAGCTGTCGCAGTACCAAACTTTGATTGACAGGCTTGTCTTGTTTAGGAAATTATGTCGTCTTTATGGCTGTAGATGTTTGTTTGCCTTCCTAATTTGCAAGTTTGGGAGCTTTTCCATTTGTTTGCTGCTGCCCAAAACCCAGAACATCAATCGTGTTATTTGATAATCAAATATCCGACGGTGTGCCCGAAGGTGATCACACTAATACGATCTCACACAGGAAAAGAAGAAAAAAAACGACCGAACGACCGGGGAAGCAAGGCTACAATGACTTTTTGTTATGGGTGAACAGAAAACACATGGTAATACTCCATACCCGGTGTTGGACAAAGATCTGCCCTGGCGGCCAAAATGTAAATATAATTACTCGTGGCAGGACGCGATTGCAACGGTACTCCATACGCTCAAAACGTACGAACGTACGAACGTACGACGTATTACTTTGTATCATAAAACCGGCATGATGAAAGCTGCTCAAGAAGAGGAGGGCATGGAGGTTCATGGGTTATGAGTTGAGCGCCAAGACTGTCCAAGAAGCCATTTCCATGGACTGTCCAGAGAGGTCTGTGAGTCATTAAGCTTCCCTTTCTTTCCGCGGCTCTTTCCACGGCGAGAAAAAAAGAAGGTGAAATATGCCGTGTCAATGAGTTGGCAAGGAACATCTTCACCATTGCCTTCCAGTGCTGCTCTCATCTCGCTTCATTTTGCCAGACCTGTCAGGTGTAAAGTTGCAGGGGCAAGATGGATATGAGAGATTCAAGGCATAGGTATGTATGTCTACCGTTGTACGTTCGTATTTCTACTCTTTTGCGATCCCGGAAGGATTGGCTTCCCTGCCCGGGCAGACAAAAGATGAAGAAATAAAAGATCTGGCCACTTTCGGCTCTTTGCCCTGCAGTTCACAGTGACAAAAGGAGGCTGTTGAGTTTCGCGCACATTTTCTTATTTGTACTGCATCGGCTACAAATCGATGTCTAGACATGGCACCCGGCCGGAGGCCTGCCCGTCCGATTCCGATGATCTTGTGAGACTGTTTATGTTCAGTATATGTCTACTGTGTAAGAAAGTATCGTCTACTATCTAGATTCTAGCCTCGGCGTCTATCATGTGAGGTTCTTCTTCCTGTGTATCGTGTATCTCTCTCAAGGCACTATCATATCATTAAATGCCGCGATTCGTGACGGCTGTATCAATCCAAGAATGGCCCCTCGAACTGTAATGAAAATTGAAATAAAAACCGCGCAGTGCTGCCCAATATGCCCCCCAAAAAACGAATAAAAAAAGGAGCTCTTTTTGGCCCCCAAATTGGACCTCTTGTTATTACGAGTGGCGGTACCCGACAAAACAACGACATGAAATAGAATGAAAGTTGCCGGGTGGGGAAATGGACAAACCATCGGAAAATAACAAAACATGCTGCAAACAAACGAGGATGTCGTTCTCGAACAAAAATCGCAGCATTCTGTATGGAGAGGCTGGCGATATGGATTGTTTGTAGGTGAGACTCGCGACGAAGACGAGTGCGGTGAGAGGATGAGAGTCGGAAGACGTTCCCGGGCGTACCGTGCTGTAAGCCGTACGAATTGGGGTAAAAGTTCGGCGCCCTGTCACGTCCTGTTTCGCTTGTTTGTTTCTTCACGTCTTGGTCGATTCCATGGTGTTATGGCCTTTGCTTTCTGCCACAGCCCGCACATCAGCCAGAGTTTTAACGATTGTTGAAAAGACGGGCCGATCAGCAACAGACGGAACGGCACAGGACGTGTGCAAGTCAAACAGGCCCCTGCGAACCGCCGTAGAAGACAAGGTACCGTCGCCCTTGCCCATAAGGCCGAGGACGTCCTCGATAAGGTGAGCGAACGCCAGGACCTCGAGCTTCTCGAGACTGGCAAGACTGTTGGTGTCACTGCCGGCGCTTCCATAGAGCGTCGCCGCGCCAAAGTCACTGAGGATGGCGTGTGCGGCATCACTCTCCTCCTTGCCAGAAGTGGCACCCCGCGCCACGAGAATGTTGTGCGCATACAGGTCACCGTGGGCAATGCCGCGGGCGTGCAAGTGCGCCGCTGCCGAGGCCACACCAGACAGGATGCTCAAGCCGGTCGAATCGGGCAGGCCGGCCGTTGATGGATCGCTGTCGAAACAGTCTCGCGTGCACGAATCGAACGAGGGTGGGTTGCCGAGCACGCGGTACAGCGGTGGGATTAATTCCATGATGAGACCACCCTTGAAGGCGGGTGCTGCCTCCTTCTCGACCTCCTTTTCGGCTTCGGCTTCGGCTTCGGCTTCGACTTCAGCTTCAGCTTCAGCTTCAGCCTCAGCCTCGTCCTCGCCCCATCGAATCTGGCCGTGGACCTGGACCAGGTTGACATGCTGGCCGGCAGCCAGACAGGCGGCCATCTCGTCGTAAGGGGTACCATCGCTGGTGAGTGCGCCGCGGAAGATTTTGACGGCCACTGGGGTTGAGGGTGAGAGGGAGAGGGAGAGGGAGGAAGAGGAAGAGGAAACCGGTGTGGATGTTGAGGTCGAGGACACGGCAGACAGGGCCGAGAGAGACGATGTGTTCGAAAAGACGGAGGCACCAGAGACGGACAGGGCTGGTGTTGATGTGCCGGACAAGGAGGGCGTGTTGAAGCCAGACGGGCTGCGGCTGTTGAGAGTGCTGCTCGGTCCACGACTGCTGTTACTGCTGGCGTTGACATTGCTGCTGCTTCGGATGGTACCTTTGGAGATGATGCCGCTAGCACCCTCGCCGAGCACATGGTGGATCTCGATCTGGTCCCAGTCGACGTGTGGGAGGGAGGAGGCCGTTATCGGGGAGGTTGTTGTTGTTGTAGAAGATGTCTTTGTCGGTGAGTTGGCCGAGCACGGGTTACCGGCAAAGGACAGGAACGCCAGCTTGGGCATCGTGCGCAGCCATGAAGGTAGCGATTCCAGCCGGTTAGCCGCCAGACGCAGCAGTGTGAGGTTCTTGCAGTTGGCCATGCTGTCGGGCAAACCCGTGAGCTGGTTGCCTGCCAGCATACACTTTTCTAGACGAGCACAGTTGCCAATGCTTTTTGGGATGTGTGTCAGCCTGTTGTCGGTCAAGATGAGCCACCGCAGCTGGGGCGGAAAGGCCACGTCGTCGATGCTGTCGCCCTCAAAGCCTTCCATGCCGTTCTTGCGGAAGGCAATCATCTCCAGCTTGAGGCAACCGGCGAGGGCGCTCGGGAAACGTGTGAAGTTGCAGCCGCTGAAGAAAGCAATGCGGAGATGGGGCAAGCGGGCACCCAGGTCGGCAGGCAGTGCCGATAGGCCGGTGCCAGAGAGGTCGAGAATCTCGAGAGTGGAAGCAACACCGGGTTCCAGGATCTCAACCGGTAACGACTCGAGAGGCTCCGTGATCTTCAGCTTCGTGAGGCCGGCGTCAACGTAGCCGCCGGCCCGGAGTGTTGCAAGATCCTGCATTGTAGGTGTTCGGTGAAGGTTGTTGAGAGGCGGTGAATTCGGCGACGGCAAAGACTGACAGAGACAAAGTGACTTGAGTGAAACGGAACTCGAGGCTGAGGACGACAAAAGTTCAAACAAAAAGAAGAGAGCAAGAAGTTGAAAGAAGACAAGGCTGAGGACGACACTGTCAGCCTTCAGGAATCAAAAGAGAGGACCACTGACGCCATATCGACACGGTGAAAGATAAAAGCACGACAGACCCTCTTTCTCCTTATCTCAGTCCCTTCATTCCCCCATTCTCCGTATTACGTCGTATTTTCATTCTTTTTGTTCATTTTTTCTTCGCCGCCATTTTCAAAGGGGTCCATAATTGTTAGGGGGCTTGAGGCAACGAGCCGCCGACGCCACCCACAAAGATAAGCTGGCCGACCCACGTAGGCGGCTTGGGAACGCCCACAGTTTCCCAGTAAGTCCCTAATAACATCTCACTAATGAAAAGCAACGCAAATTGCAGCACAACAAAGGATGCGAAACAGAAATACGAGGTCGTCAAAATCGTGTTCCTAGATCTGTCAGACCAACGAGTGTCAAATACGAGCAAATAAACCCCAAAATACGTCGTACGGAACAAGTAATTAAAGATGAGTTTTGCCCCTCTCCAAAATGTCCCTGGGCTTGTGCAAATCGGTTGGCCTCCAATCGTCAATTGACAAAATGCTACACCGCTAAAATAGCCATATATGGCCTTCTCTCCCAACATTTGCGCTAATAAAACCAAGTACGGATGTTGCCGTCGCCTCAATAAATCAGGTCTTGGCAAAGGTTCATCTCATGTTCATGGCTGTCTGTGAACCGATGTCGCTTTCTTATACTCTGTAAATCCGTTTCATATTTTCATGGTGTCTATCTGACCGGCATATAGATGGCCATCTTATATGTGTATCCATGTCCCAGAACCTTTTTGTCGTAGGCTCTTTTTGGTGCCTCCTCCTCCGTTGTATTTTTCTTCCAGCTTTCTTACATCTTGGGTATAGATTTCGTAAAATCCATACCATCCTCTCGCCCTTTTTACTCCTCATCCTTGACGTCACCTTCCAGCCAAATCTCGTGCCCATCGCCCTCGCGGACAAACATGCTCGCTACAAGGCCAATGACGGCCACCGAACTCAGTACCCAGAAGACGGCTCCAACCAAGCCATGCTTCAAGCCCAGGCCATAAAGATAACCGCTCAACACAGGGCCAACTGTGCGTGCCAGCGAATTTGTGCTTTGCGCCAGACCGTGAAGACTGCCGAGCACAGAAGGGTGTGGCGTGCAGTTGTTGACCAGGATCGTTTGCGCTGGTAGTGCGAAGGTCCGGCCCGTCACATGGCACAAAAGCACCAAAGAAATGGCTATCCAGATTGCCGCACCATCCTTGGCGTGTGGTGGTGCAGACAGGCTCGGCACCAGACTGAGGAACGGGACAATAAGATATGTGACTGGGAAGCAGCACAAAAAGATCCGCCACGACCTCACCAACCCGAGGCGAGCGGACACTGTGGGATACAGCAGGAGCTGCATCGTGATGCCTAAGCAGCCCAGAATTGCCATAGCCATACCCACCTCACGGGGTGGCATACCGATACCACCTGTAAAAACGAATGGCAGCTTTTGTGTCAAGTAGTGTGCCGCCTTGGCCGCCTTGGAGCCCGGAACCGGTGCCTCTGCAGGATTGTAGACTGGCGTCGACAAAAACACGAACCACAATGAGTTGAACGACCCCATGTGGAAAGCGAAAATGGACTGAGCGAGCAGCGTCAGAATCACGTTCTTAGTAAAAATCCGACGGAACGGTAGCCGTTGTGTGTAGCGTGTCCGTGAGCGCTTCAACTTCTTTGATGTCTCGGTGGGAACAACAGGTGTCGCCGGGCCCGTCTCGACACTGACAGTGCTATCATCACTGGCATTATGAGAATGGGTAGCTAGGGGTGTGTATGCGATCGAGTCAGGAGAACGGCGGAATAGCGAGGCAATCTTGCGCCGCATTTCAATACCGAGATCGCGCTTGTCTCTTCTCGAGTCGAGCGTCTCTTCCAGACCGAGCCACACACCCAGCAGCGCAGAGAACAAAATAAAGGTACTGAGAAGGTTGGGTGTCGCATACGGGAAGCGAAGGAAAAACTTGTTGTCGCCAAATTGCTTCGGATAGCTGTGCGCGGGGTCGGAGAGAACACCGCCCAATATTGGGCCGATGATGACGCCGATATTGAAAGTCATGGGCAGGATTAGAAATGCACGAGATTGGTATCTGAGAGGTTAGTATTGGCAAAGCTTCAACATGAGAGGCCAGATGTGGAGGTACATACTTTTTCTCCCGAATAATCTCGCTGATCCTGTTTATGGTACTGCGTGTTAGTGTTGTTCAACACTGCATAGCATCGGAGAAGTTTGACATACATTGTACGGAGGACACCAACATTGCCGTTGGTAGCACCTCCCAACGAACGGAAGAAGAGGGCTTGCCAAAAGCTTTGGGAGAAACCGAAGCCGAGACAAGACAGCACTAAACAAACGTGTTAGTAAAATAATAGGGTTCAAATGCCCAGGGATCGCGGGCACGTACTTGTTCCTGTCAAGCCAATCATGAGAACCTTCTTGCGGCCGAATCGGGGAGAATCTGCGAGTCGGCCCCAGGCCATGGCTGTCAAGAACTGAGCGGCTGTGAAGCTGGCGTGCAGGATGCCGGACTGGCTCGCAATGGTCGAAGACGGCAGGTCGGGACGGAACGATTGGAGCTGGTAGTACATGTAGGACTAGATAAATGTGTTAGTATTGCGGTATCGTAGCAAAGAGCCCATCGAAAAGGCAGTACTTACCTGGAGAGATGTCTGAACGAGAGGCTCGCTCAGCCGTGCCAGAGTGAGAACAGTGAGCTGACCCTTTTCGGGCAGATCCCGCCATCGGACAGTCTCGTTCTTTTGGGTTTTTTTATCTTGTGACTTTTTCTTATTCTTCTTTCCACTGCCACTGATAGGTGTGCTCCTTCCACTGTCATTTTCACTGTCGGAGGCTGAGGCTGAAGCAGAAGGGCCCCCAGAAGAGAGCAGCCTCCGGTTCACGTTGCAGTCGTCGGCTTCGAGGTCCTTGTCGCCCTTCTCGAGGTCGACGTTGCGGTACTCGATTTGCAATATTTCGTCGTCACTATCCGCATCAAAGCTGACATCTTTGCCTTTGTCGTCTCGTGCCGGTGCTGATGTCGATGTAGTCGCCGGTGACCCGTCGGCGGCAGTATCTACACTGCGGCTCGTATTCTGCTCATCGTAACGAGCGCCGGTGTCCCTCATTTACCCGTGCACAAGCAGCAGCTGTCTCGCCGGTAAGGCGAAACAGTGAGAAGGAAGTCGAAGGGTAGAGCTCCAATACACCCAACCGGGTAAAGTGGTGTGTAGAAAGAGACTCGTGTGGCGTAATACAGCTCGTATATTGGCAGCAATGTGTGCTCGGCAGCCAAGAAACTAAACCGGGCATCTGGTGTACTTACCCCAAGATTTGGTAAAGGCGATCAAGTGGAAGGCGGCTGTTGGTGTATAAGTATGTTGAATGTGCCTGACTATCATGTGCGGCTCAAGATGACGTTTATGAGAGTTGGGCAGAGCTGATCGCGTGGGAGAGAGCACAAAGTGGCGTCCGAAAAAAGCTTGTTTTGCACGATGCAAGAAACAGAAAGGCGGGTTAGAGAATATGGCAGAAAAAAAGCAACAAGAGAAAATACAAGGAAAGAGCGATTTGGTTCTGACGGCAGGTTAGCGTCGAGACCAAGGGCGAATAAGTGACGGAAGGCGAAAAAAGGCGGAGAATAATGCACCAAAGACGAGGGGAAAAACGTTCTGTCAGTGACTGCAGCATCAAGCTAGAAGCAAAGTGTCAAAAAGAGACAGCCAAAAAGGCGAGAAGCATCTATCCTCCAGCGTAACTCGGCTGCCCCAACACAGTTCTCAGGTCGCACCTGCTCAAACAAGGAGTGATGTTTTGCGACTGCCCGCCATTAGCGCCAAGACGTCTTCGATCACAAACAACCGTTTCAAAAAGCTGGACAGAGCAACTGTAGACAAGGAAGTTTGGGCGCTGTGATACTTTTTGTGTTTTTGTGCGGCGGGGTGCCATCGGTGCCAATGCAACATACGGGCATTTAATGGGACACAATATGCATCCATCCCACACGTGTTTCCCGTTCGGTCGAGTCGACTTGGGGCCTCAACACTGAAAACAGTGAGGTGGCCGGCGGCTTCTTCATTCGCCGTTCTGCACACCGTTGGGACGAACGCTCCTGCCGTATGCGAGCTCTAATTATCCTGTGGCCGGAGCACCTTCCCTAAACTTATTCTTCGAAGCTCCTTCGCTCCTGCCTTTCTTCCTTTCTTCTCGACGAAATACTTCGTGCTGCATTATCACCTTTCTAAGAAGGCGCCATGAAGTACACACAAGCACAGTGGAACGCGACCAAGGCGTCATCTGAATAACGCTGCCGGGACTTTACCTGTCAAAATGCTCCACGAGAATTGACACCCACTTGAAACCGTGACACCTGCATGGGGCATGGCCAGAAACAACGGCGGGGCAACCTTGCCGTTGTTTTGCCGATTCAAGAGTGGAGTCGGAGTGTTACAGCGCACAAAGTGGAGACTTGCTATTCGCACAGCAGTGTGTGCTGAAGAACATGTACTTGCTCGGGCAGGAACCCAGGCGGTACAAAAGTCGAGTGTAGCCTGCAGCCGTTTTGGGCAGGCGCATTTTTGCTCAACCCAGAAGGTACGACTCGTTAAGAAACGACCAAAATAATTCAAGAGAGGAAGCGGAAAGAGTATGGGTGGCCAAAAGACAAGATACAAAGAAAGAGCAAGACGAAAACTAAATATATTAGATCATGGAGAGGGGTGGAACCTTAAGGCATCCTTTGCCATCACTACACAACCACACAAAACTATACGGTTGTTCACACTGGTAAACTGGTACTTCTTCTTTTATTATTGTCTTATTGTACAGCATTCCTATACAGAGATTCAGACTCTTTTCAGATTGTACAACAACCCTTTTTATTGAGCCCACTCGAGCATATTCGTTCTCTTCACGATTTATCCCCCCCGCCGGTCCCTATTTCGCCTTCGTCGTGCGTGCACCCAGCCCTCGCTCCTTCTGCCGCTTCGTCCGCCACTGATAGTACTCGCCAGCTGTCGTCACGGGGTATTTATGAGGGTTTGCTTCACTGACGCACGATGGAATCGGGGTCATGACCGTGGCACGGTTGAAGCCGAAGAAGAACGGGCACGAGTAGCGTTCCTTGCCGCTCGTGTTGATGACGCGATGTACCGTGCTCACAAATGTGTCGTTGGTCTGGCGCATGAAGCAGTCGGCAATGTTGACGACAAACGAGTTGGCCACGGGCCGTACCTTGACCCACTGACCGTCCTTGCGCAGCACTTCGAGGCCGTCGCAGTCCTGCGTGATCATGGTGAAGTGCTCAACGTCCGTGTGAGCGCCGATCCCGTTCTGGTCATCCCGCGAAGCCGTCTGGACGGGATAGTGCAGGATACGCATCGAGGCTTCGGGTGTCTTGACATATTCGTCAAAGGCTGTCTCTGGCAGCTGCAATGCTAATGCGAACATGCGTGTCATGCGACGAGCAAGTCCGACTAGAGCAGCCTGGTACGTTCCGAGCGTGGCCTGGAACGTGGGAAGGTCTTTTGGCCAGAGATTGACAACTGGTGGCGGTACGGCGCCATCTTCTCCCGGGCCAGTGTCCTCCTCAAAATTCCAGTTGTATGCCTCATACAGATCTGTGAAGTCCAGTCAATATAAAGAGATTCATACACATTGAAACGGGCGAGTCTCACTCACCTTGGTACTTCTTTTCGTTGGCATTGTACTCGTGCATCGGGTGGTAGCCAATGTACTCATTTGGTATCAAGCCTGTGTACACCTGCATCTTCTTTTCCCGCTCCTGGCTGAAGAACTCTTTGGCCTGCTTGAATACAGCTTCTGCAAGTGCCATGTCAACTCCCTTTGGACGTGTCAGTAAATATTTCCAGACATGGTTCTCCCCTTGCACAGTTCAAATACAACTTACATGGTTGACAATTGTCAAGAAGCCGACGTTGCGTGCTGCATGTCCAATCTCTTCGGCAAGAGCTTGACGCTCAGCCAGGTCTGAACTGTACATGCGAGACACGTCGATCACCGGTACATAGTCGGCTTCTATGGCATCGTTGGAGATGAACTCAACAACCTTACCATTGACCAGCTCGAGTGAGCAGAGCTTTTTTGGTGAGGCTGTAGTTGTCGTCGCAGTTGTCGTCATGCTGGGCAGTGGGAAAGGGTTCTTTGAAAGAAAAAGAAAAGCCTGAGAGAAACAAGCCAATACGCAAAGATCAGATCTACCGATATCATAATCGATCAAGACGATATCAATCACTGCTTCGAGTTATATATATCTGATAACAACTTCGATTTTGCCCAACGAAGTTGCTCATTCAGCAGCACGTGAGGTTGTTGGTCCATCGTGGGCGGTTGAGTTCGAATGAATTTACCAGCTTGGGAAGTTAACATAAATCTAGCACGGTGGCACCCCACAAAGGCACGTTTCCATTCTGGGGAACACAGATTTCCATGGATTCAACAGCCCGATTTACACGATTTTGCCGCCTTATCGGTGGAAGAAGAAGGGTCCTCTTGACAGCCTTGTAAGTTGATTTGATTTTGATTCGCTAGGAGCTGGTAAACTAACGAAATTTACTCTGTACTTTCTGCGTTCCTTTGTCTCGAATTCCACCGCCGATAAGAAACGGATAAAATGTGGGAAACCGATTCTTGATCACCCGCTTATCGTTGGCGATATGGCTTGTTACCTAACAGTTAGACTACACAGACGGTCGGCGGCCGAGTCTTTATCAGGAACGCTTGGCCCTGGCGCAAGACAACTCGTGTTATCTGATTCGTCAGGAACGGCTAAACAGCTTGAACTTGGCGGGTTTTCTTGCTCTTTCCTAGTCGCATCCACAACGTCGAGCATGATTGTGTCGTACACCCAAACTTGTTCTCCGATAGGAGCCCGAGACTGGAGAAGAAGAACCGGGGAGAACTAAGATGCACGGATCAGGGTCGCCGTTTTTCGTCAATTTCTCGGCATTGACTGTTGCAAACGCGCATTTTATAAAAAGCAGCATGGCATCCAGTCGATGAGAAGTTGATGCTCAGCATTTCTCATCATAATTTGTCAACGCGGACTCTTTCCGACAACTCACTCGCCAGACCCATCTCAAGGCAGCAGCCATGCTTCGGGACTTCTTGAAGCGACTTCAGGTCGATGTTAATGATGATGGCCAGGCCGGCCTGTCCAACGAGGACACCAAACCCTTGCCACCCAGCCGGAGAACATATGGTCCCTGGTCGTTTGTCATCCTATGGGTCATCACGGGTGAGAAATACCTCTGAGAATCAAAGCAGTTATACGACACACGGAAAAAATATTGACAAAATCACTAGGCTCTTTTAACATCGGCGGTTGGACCACGGGCTCATCTCTCATTGCCTATGGCCTCAACGTGTGGCAGTGCATGATCACTGTGATTGTGGGCAACCTCATCGTCGGTGTCATGTGTGTTCTCAGCGGTGCACCCGGCGCGAAATGGCATATTGGATTCCCTATGATCCAACGCTCTGCTTGGGGCACCCGTGGCTTCATCTTTGTTATCATCCAGCGCTTCTTCTTGGCTTGCATTTGGTTCTCGACGCAGGTCTTCTGGGGCGCCGAGTGTCTCAAGACATTCCTGACTGCACTATGGCCATCCTACCAGAAGCTCAACAAGCCTCTCGCTGGTGGCACCATGACGACCGGTGACTTTCTCGCCTTTGTTCTCTTTACAATCTTCTACCTTCCGCTTGTCTTTATCAAGCCCGAGCGCTACAAGATCCCCTTCCTGGTCTGCTGTGCCTGCATCATCCCGACAGTGCTAGCGCTGCTCATTTGGTTTGTCTCTACTGCTCATGGTGGCGGTGAGCTGCTGCACGATGTCAGTGCCGCCGGTGTGACCCAGGCCCACGGCTCGTACCTTGCCTGGATGTTCGTCATGGGCATCTGCACCAACATCAGCACCATCAGTGTACACATCTTTGTGCAGTCCGACTACACCCGCTTTGCTCGCAAGCCCAGGGACCAGATCCTGGCCCAGCTTGTCATGGTGCCGCTGGGCACAATTGTTGTCGCTCTCATTGGCATCATCTGCACCTCGTGCGCCGCTAAGATCTTCCCTGAGACCAACGGTACCCTGCTGTGGCAGCCTTACCAGCTCCTCACCCAGCTGCAAACGCACTACGATAACTCGTCCCGCTCTCGTGTTGCCGTCGCCTTTGCTAGTTTGGCCTTTATGATGGCCCAGTTCGGCCAGGTCGTCGCCAACAACGGCGTCGCCGGTGGCATGGATCTGTCGGCCCTGCTGCCCTGCTACTTTAACATGCGCCGGGGCATGCTCGCGTTGACGTGCATCTCATTTATTGTGCAGCCGTGGCAGCTGCTGAACGGCGCAAGCAACTTCTTGACGGTCCTCGGCGGCTATGGTGTTTTCCTGGGCCCCATGACGGGCGTCATGTTCTGCGACTACTTTATTGTCCGGAAGCGCCTGTACAAGCTGTCCGACCTGTACCGCACAACATCCGACAGCATCTACCACTTCAGCCACGGTGTCAACTGGCGTGCTTTTGTGGCGTGGGTCCTGGGTGTTTGGATCACTCTCCCTGGATTCGCGCGCATGGTACAAGGAGGCCCACCGCTGCCTGGCTGGTCCAACATGAACTACTTTAGCTGGCCGCTGGGCACTCTTATTTCCATGACAGCATTCTACCTTTTAAATCGGTTTTGGCCGGTTGCTGGCCTAGGTCAGGTCGACGATGAGGACTACTTTGGTGTCGATGGACCCCTCACTACTGTCATTGAGAGCCAGGAATCAGACAGCGGCGTCGAGAATATCGATGGTCGCCTCGGAGAGAAGGTGTAGAATTAGATGGTATTGACTCGGTATGAATGGGATTTAATGTAGATTTGGTAATTCAAAGTCCATATAGTTTAGAACATAATGTCATACGTGAAGGACATGTCACGCAATTGCGAACTTTGATGTCTCTGCACAGTGACGAAAATAATGGCTGTGTGGTTTCTAGTTTGTGGGGTATCAATGATAAGAGGTTAATAAATCAAAATACAAAATCAAAAAGATAACAAAGGTGCGTACCCGCCTATGAGACCCCGCCTGTAACTCTTATCTAGGATGCTTTAGTGTGTGACGCCAACGCCTCCCAGGCCAAAAGCGACCCTAGGATCGGCACTTCGATACATAACGCCTGTACTCCGTATATATAACGCTTCCCCAGATCCAAGAAGCTCGTTGTTGAATCGGATTATTGATTTTCTCGGTTAGGGCACACACAGCATGGGCTCTCCGCCAGACGAAGCGAAGCGGCCTACGGGACGCCGGACCACCAAAGCCTGTGATACTTGCCACAGGCGAGGTCGTCGATGCCAGGTTGGACCAGAGCCTGCATACTGCTTGTTTTGTCGTCGCAATGGCCTTTCTTGTACATGGAACCGAGTGCCAGCCAAACGAGGGCCGAAACCAAAGATCAAAAACAAACCCGACAAAAGAACCTGTGGCTCAACTGGTGTCGATAGTTATGATCTCTGTTGGCGTTTGGACGAAGCCAAACATGGATCGCGGGCAACCTTAACGACATTGATTCGCTCCTATTTTGATTTTGTTTACCCAATGTAAGCGCGAGACAATCCTACGTGCATATGATTTTGACGCTAAGCACAGGGACAGATCAAATCATGTGCACGAGCAGACATTTATGGAACGGTGGGCAAGCGGACGAACCCCCAGCTCCAAGTCGTCTTATGGCCTGCTCATGGCAATGTGCTCCCTGTCAGCATACCGAATACAAAAGGGCATAGCACCAGCCGAGACTGGCTTCGCTCAACGACTGAGACCAGAGCTTTATCTCAAAGACGCAATCTCCTCGATTGACCTGTCGCTCGCTGTCCCAAAACACACCGAAGAGCTCCAAGCAGCGGCTCTTTTGTGCGTCACCGGTCTTGAAAAGGGTGATGCTGCACTGTTACAGCAATATCTCGGCCTTTATCACGCAACCGTGGCCAGCCAGAGTTTATATGATGAGAACCGGTGGCCACCAAGCATGCCATCCATGGAGAAAGAACAGAGACGGCGGCTGTACTGGTACATGTACCGTCTCGAAGTCCACACAGCTCTCGTCATGGGCCATCCTGTCCGCTGCCCAGAGTTACAGTCCCTTGTCGCCTATCCAGAAGTTCCAGACTTTGACGGCGGTGGCGACGAGGATGTAGAGTGGCTGACTGGGTGGAACTTTGTCACAGACTTGTACCGCGGCCTGGAGCATCTCTTGGCCAAATTCAGGCCTCGCCGGCTGTCAATGCACCACAACCGGATTGCTCGTAGCACTGCTCTGCCGACAATGTTCTTGATCGATTTTGACCCCGAGTCCAAGATCCTATTACCACTGAAAACAGCACTCGAGAACCTTCCTGTGCGTTTCAGAGAAGCTCAGCCACTATCGTCCAATGTGTCCATGAACCGGTGTGGTTTCCAGGCGACAAACATTGTTTGTACATACCAGGTATGTGAGGCTTAGAAAATATGTGCATCGTTTTGGCCATCCTCTTTTAACAAATCATAGCTTGTCAGAATCATGACCTATGCCTTTAGCAAGGCTACGTTCAGTCAGGCCTGTCGAACTGCCATAGATCTTGTCGAAGACATGGCATCCATCCCGTTGGACTACTTGAAATGGACGACCCTCGCTGCAGTATGTATAACTGTTTATATATGGCATCTGGGAATAAACTAACTAACGCACTTTTCGCACTTCAGACTCAAGAGCTCTCTGGTATCGGTCATATCCTATGGCAGTTCATGCGTCAAGATCTCTTATTGGCAGATTACAAACAGCTGAAGAGTGCCTTGTAAGTGACAATTATAATGCCTCACTTTTGTTGAATCCAGCTACTAACGGCGCTCAGACTCTGCATCAAAGAGTATTTGGAAAGTTTGCAGTCAAGCTTTACATACGTACAACGAGCAAGCATGAGTATGGGGAAATATGTCGAGGAGATCGACCAAGTGTTACTCGAGCGGGAGAGGGATATCGCTTCTCGGAAACGATTAGCAGAAGGTCCAAATCACGTAGATATGGAACAACAGCAGCCATCCATGTCGTTCACGGATCAGGATGCATCGCATGCCTGGCATGATGTATTTAGGGACTGGTGATGAAGTTATTGAAGCGGTATACCTACCTTGTCACGGCCTTCAGTGCGGGATCAGATAATGATTTTTAGCGTTTTTATTTTTATCCTGTGATGTTTTCTTAAATCAAAGCCCTATCCACGATCGAGGGACAGACATGGCGATACACCCCTGACTAAATGGTCATTCAGATGATATCACTCTTGCCTGCATCCTTGTGCCGTATTTTTATGCTTTTTTGTGTGTATTCTTTCTTCTCCGAACGCCTTGGAAGGGGGGTACTAAACTACTTGGTCGCAAAAAAAAAAAAGCGGCATTATCATTTTTACCTCCTTTTTCTCTACCAGGGGCTACTTGAACTGATGTTTTTTAAAAGTCTCAAAACCTTTTTCCTGTTCCCGTTGCCTTCCCGTTTACACACGTTTGGTCCCAACAACTCCGGTCCCAATCGCAGCAGCAGTCCTTCCCCCGGACTCTCCGTTCGTCGTCCCCTCGTTTGATACTACTGCCACTTTACGTGACACCAGCATCATAACGATTTCACACTTTCAACGCTATCCGTCCCTTCGGTTGTGAAAAGCATTTATGCTCTTGACATAACACCCCAGGCGCGGATGATGTTGTCGGTGTAACCGGCGAACAGGGTCTGGCCGTCAGCGGACCAGGCCAGCGACACGCACTCAGGCTCGCGGCTCTTCTTGCCGACAGCCTGGAACTCGGGCTTGAGCTCGTCGACCTTGCTCTTCTTCTCCAGGTCGAAGATGATGATGCTGGAGGCAGTGGCAGCGCACAGCCAGTAGCGGTTGGGCGAGAAGACCAGGGCGTGGATCTCGTCACCGGCGTTGAGCGAGTACAGGTGCTTGGACTCGTTCAGGTCCCACAGCATGGTGGTGCCGTCCTTGCCGCCCGAGGCGCACAGGGAGCCGTCGGGGGAGATGGTGACGGTGTTGATGTAGCCGGTGTGGCCAATGTGGTCGGTCTGCAGCTTGCAGGTCGAGAGCTCCCAAACCTAAGAAGAGAGGAAAAGAAACCCAATGTTAGTTCCAAAACTGGCTCTTCCAATATGTGGTGTGTGCTTGTGTGGCCCCCCAAAGGGTGAGTAAAAGAATCAAAATAAAAAGCCAAGCGAAGCAAAAACACACCCAGAAACAAACAGATAAATGTTTGGATCGGGAGTTACATCAGTGCGGTGATTAGTTTGTCTCATGGCCGAGTGGCTCTGAAGTAGCAAATACTTTAAAAATAAAGGTGCAAAACATCATATGAAACTTCGCTTGGTTCTAGGGAAACGGGGTCCACACAGCAGGTGATATTAATATCAGATTGCCTGAAACTCACCTTGACGAGCTTGTCCCAGCCGGCGGAGACGATGACGGGGTTCTGGGGGTTGGGCGAGAAGCGGACGCACGAGACCCACTCAGAGTGGCCCTTGTCGGTGATGGTGAACTTGCAGTCACCGAGGGTGTTCCACAGCTTGATGGTGCGGTCGCGCGAGCCGGAGACGATCTGACGGTTGTCGGCGGAGAAAGAGACGGACAGGACATCGTTGGTGTGGCCGACGAAGCGGCGGGTGGTGGTGCCGGTCGACAGCTCCCACAGGCGCAGGGTCTTGTCCCACGAGGCGGACAGGGCGTAGGCACCGTCAGAGGAGATGACCTGTGTGGTGTTAGCGACGACGTTCTCCTCTTTGCGGCCCCAAGTCCATCAATCCTTCAAGAGTCGAGAAAACATACACAGTCGGACACGATGTGCGAGTGGCCGTGCAGCGAGCGCTTGGGGAAGCCGTACTGGGCCTCGTCACGGGTCAGGTCCCAGATGATGAGGGTCTTGTCGCGAGAGCCGGACAGGAGCATGTTCGGGCTAGAGGTGGAAAGCTGTCAGCATGTGCTGTTCGTTGTCATGTCACGTTGGTCGAGCGAGCTTCGAGCACTGCGCCATCCGTGTTCCGTTGGCCATTTCCATCCCTCCCTCCCTTTCCCTTCCATCACAACATCGTCTCTTCCCAAAAGATTCGCGTCGGTGATGAATGAAAAGGTCGGGCGGGTGGAGATTTGGCGTTCGAGAAAAGGTTCGGCAAGCTGTCCGTCGTCAGGGGGTATAAGGTCGTTCTCACTTCTCAATCGACGTGGCCAAGCTGGTGACCCAGCCGCTCTGTTCAACGAATACCCGTTAGCCGCAATATTCTTAAAAACACGAAAACCAAAAAAAAAACCCAGCAGCATCCCAGCCAACGCCGTCGTTGGTTCCGTCTTGAATTCCTCCTCTTTCCAGATCGGTCGGTTCCATCGAGAATCCAAGTCCCTAGATCTCAATCTTTCCCCTCCCGATCGCCGGCGACGACGACCTTCCCACGGACCGGTCACCACCAGGGAGCTGCTGGTAACAGAAAAAAAAAGGTGAAAAAACGTACGTGGCCCTCGAGGGTGCCCTTGAGGATGAGCTGCTCTGACATCGTGATGGTTGATAGAGGAAATTGGCGTCGGCACAAGGTGTTGAGTTGTATGTGGTATGTATGTGATATCGTTTTTCCTGGCAACCAATTTGGAGGGGACGGCGATGCGAAGCAAAAAAAATTGACGGGTAGGCAAAAAGACTGCGTTCCCTTTCGTAGAACGAGGGCTCGACTGGAAAAAAGTTTCAGAGCGATTAGGGCGGGTCTAAGCTACACTGCGGCGCTTGGGGCAATGGGAAAATTCTGGATTATTTTTTTGTGCAAGGACCAAAAATTCTTAGGGCCAAAGACGTGGGACGTGGGGTCTGGCCAATGAGAGCTGGGATTGGGGCTTAGAGTAGCATTCGGCGCTAGTCGATCCAGTCATGTGATAGATCACGACCACACATATGACGCAAAAATGGGCAGTGCGCGCTGGCAGGTGGCTGGCAACTGTCAGAGCAAGGCTGTAGCTGTCAATGTACTCCCGTACCCTCGCACCTAGGCACACGAAGATCACAATCTGATATCACAAACGTCACGAAAGTTTCAGGCTTTGTCCAAAACCAATGGTAATCATGTAAGTTGACTATGAATATTGACCGTTTCCCTCTCCTTCAAAACTCCATGCTATGCAGAAAAAATCCAGGAAAAAAAAACAGAATGGCGAAACAAAAGCAAAGGCTGTACATGAGAAAGGCCATGTGAAAAGGGCCATAAAAAGGCAGCACGTCCTAAACAATTTTGCGCGCTTTGCGCGGAATCTCCCTGCGGTGGAACATCTTCTCCGCGTTCACCATCATGCTCTGGTCGGCAATCTCTTCCCGCAAAGCAGCCGCGGCGCTCTTAGCAGCCTTGGAGGGGGACGAGTCGAGATTTTGTGAGCCATTGGCTGCCGCACCTAGTCCTCCAGCGGCGCCGCCCTTGCGAGGATCCTGTTTTGCCTCGACGATGAGTTCGCGCATCGCTGCTTCCCACAGCATGTACCGCTTCTTGTTAAGTGAGCTGCGATCAGCTGCTGCGCGGACCTCCTTGAGCTTGTTGACCTTGCTGGCACGCATAAGGCCACGCAGGGCTTCCTCGGCTTGCTTTGCCTCAACAGCTGCAGCCTCACGAATTCGCTTGGGGTCGCTGGAACGGATGGTGCCGTCGAGCAGTGGCGCATAACCAAGGCCCAGGTCACGGTCTTCAGCGCTCGCCTCTTCACTTGGAAGCAACAGCATGGAGCCGTCGTCGTAGCGTAGGCCACTGCCCTGGACAGTGACAGTGTCGACATCGATGGGCGTGTTGCGGTATGTGTGGATGCTGGGGAAGGCTGGGAAACTGCTTGGGATATAGCTCTTGCTCTCCTTTTCCGCTTTGCCACTAAGGGCGTCACTGAGGAGCGGTAAGTCGGCGTAGTCGCTGTCACGGCGCTCAAGCAGGTGAAGAGACAGCTGGTTCTGCCGCAAGTCGGGCTGGTGATCGGGGAGAGGCTGCTGCGCCAGCTTGGAAGGGTCGATGGGGTTCCGCAAGTGAGGTCGTAATGCGCTCGTCCCCAAGTTAAAGCGAGCGAGCGATGTGTCAAAATCGACCGGAATCGGTTGAGTGCGGCGAGCGGCGAGAGCAAATCGTGTGACGTCCTCGGTAAGAGATTGGAAATCTGAGGAGTGTTAGTAGACTGGACAGCTGAGATTTGGGGGTCGTCCGACGATGACTGTCTAGTGAGTGCTTACAAGACTCGGTCATCAGCAGGAAGCTCTCCAGCGCTTCATTTGTGGCTGATGAGAAGCCGACATGGTCCAATGCCAGAACCAATGCCCGCCTTAACCCTTGGCGCGCCGCCTCTTCTTCCGAAAGCTCTTTCTTTGTGCGAGAAAGCTGTTTGACTGCATCTTCTTCCTCCTTTTCGTGTTGTTCGCGTAACCGCTTCAGTTTGTGTGGCTGGCGCAGCTTGACGTCTGGCGGTGGGAATGGTGCCGCATCCGACTTTGTTGGTGGTTTCTTTTCGCCGATCGATGGCCGCTCGCTCTCGTCTGTGCCGCCCATAACGGTATCGACGTCTCGATTCGAGTCGGCCGCTGGCGTGCCTGTCGAGCTGTCGGTCGTGCGCTCGGGTTTGGTGTCCATTTTGTTGGGTGTGCCTGGTTTGACGATGGTCTTGACTCCGGTGGGTGCGGGGGAGCGATCCGTCATTGTCGAGTCCTCGCGGATGGTTGAAGGTGACGCGCTGCTCTTAGGTTTCAGGGCGACCGGTGGCTTCGCTTTTGGGATGAGTGGCGAGATCGACTTGGACTGGATTCTTTTGGCGACGTCGCTGTCTTTTCTGAACTGGGTGTCGTCGGGAAACGCATATGGGTCGTCTTCATCGACAGCTTCTTTCTTTGGTGATGAGGTTCGTGGCCGCTTGCTCTGATGCGACGACGATCCATTCGAAGCCATCGTGCTGTCATTCCGTCCATCACTTCCCGACCGCTTTGTGCCGTCTTCATCGTCTGCCGCAGGTGATGGCCGCTTGTGCGAAGCCACAGAGGCCTCTCGACTCGCGTCGGCCATCGCCTTGTTGCAAGCCCTCAAAAGGCCTTCGCGTGTCGCGCCAGGGGAACTGACTGTTTGCCGTGTCGGCCGCGCGTATTTCTTTAGGGAAATCGGGTGACGGTTTTGATTTATCGCATCGCTGCAGCAGCTGTAGAGTCAGCAGCGCTGATGGCGTGGTTGCGTCGCTGAGGTTTGCGTGAGGTGGTTCACGAGAGGATGAAGCTGACTGAGGCGAGATGCGGCTAATCGCTATCTGCAGAAAAGCAGTCTGTCACACAACGCGACGCTGCTGTAAATGTGGGGCCGTTATGTAAGCCGGCTGGCGGTATTGAATAAATGAACCTCAGTTCTCAGGAGAACTCACACAAACTGGCAGGCAATTGTCATTTTGTAATGGAAAAACATTGCTTTCAGATTTGATAGTATTTTATGAGCTGGGACTGCAAAATAAGAGAAAGGCAAAGCACATGCCATAGTTGTGCCTATTCTCACAGGGTAGGTCGTGTTATTACGGTGCCTCGCCTGACAGACGCGCCTTTTGTACTTCTTTCTCGGCCGATGGATGATTCGATCTGTTCCGGTAACTTCTCGCTGGTAATCAATGAATCAGCTTGCTCTTATTTTCGTATGCTCTTTTCTTTTTTTCCTCTTTTATTTCTCTTTTATTTCTCTTTTATTTCTCTTTTATTTCTCTTTTATTTTAAACTCTTTTTTCCAGACATTAGATATATACAGTTTCAACCCCCCCCCCCCCCCCAAAAAAAAAGCAACCAAAGAACATTGTATATATATTGCTCCTAGTGTACCAGTGCAGCATCATATAAACTTCAGAGGCTTTACTTTGTAACTCACAGACAGAACGGACAAGTTAATAAATTAAATCGGCCCTCGTATACACAGTAGGCAGACATGATATGTTCGGGCTCGCGGACCGCACATTCTTAACAACCGTGAGTGGGACACGACAAAAGGTGCTCTCGGCTGAGCCCGAGCCATGTTTAACCGAGAGAAGGCATGGTGGGCCTTTTCAGTTCGCTGGCAATTGTAAACGGGGAATAAAAAACGACTAAACGGGCCAATCAAGCTGCTGGGATTAAGGCGTTGGGGTGCTTGCAACAACTTAAAGCTGCAAGAAGTGTGGGGGTTCTAGGGACTGCGCCAGGTCTTGGCCCACATTCAATAAATAAAAGCGTACTTACTCCGTACGCCCGCCCGTCCAGCTGTTTCGTGGATGTTGAACTTGACTCAAACCAAAGACAAGCTTTTCATTGCAAAAGTTGGTTGAAAAACAGTGTACAGAGCGCCACGACAGGTAGGTGAATATTTCTTTTGTCCCTTTCTTTCGCGAAAACAAGCAACTTGTACAACCGCAGAGATGTGGTCCAAGTTGAGCACCCCCCTTCTCGGGCAGCGAACGGCTTCTGCCATTACTGCCGCGCCTGCTGCTCTTGCCATCCGCCGTGCTTACAGCGCTTCCGCTGTCGACTTCACGGTCCACGGCGTCTTCCAACGGGCCATCAATGCCACGGCGCCGCGGACCGACTGGACGCGCGCTGAGATCTCTGCCATCTACAACACGCCGCTCATCGACCTGACCCATGCCGCCGGCACGCTGCACCGTCGCTTCCACAACCCGGGCGCTATCCAGATGTGCACGCTCATGAACATCAAGACGGGCGGCTGCAGCGAGGACTGTAGCTACTGTGCGCAGTCGTCGCGCTACCAGACGGGCCTCAAGGCGACCAAGCTGTCGAACGTCGAGTCGGTCCTGGCGGCAGCCCGCGTGGCCCGCGACAATGGCTCGACCCGCTTCTGCATGGGTGCCGCCTGGCGCGACATGCGCGGCCGCAAATCGAGCCTGCGCAACATCAAGGCCATGGTCGAGGGTGTGCATGCACTGGGCCTCGAGAGCTGCGTCACGCTGGGCATGCTGGATGAGGCACAAGCCAAGGAGCTCAAGGACGCCGGACTCACGGCATATAACCACAATGTCGACACGAGCCGTGAGCACTATCCGAAAGTCATCACCACGCGGTCCTACGACGAGCGCCTGCAGACCATCAGCAACGTGCGCGACGCCGGTATCAAGGTGTGCACAGGCGGCATTCTGGGACTCGGTGAAAAACCCGAGGATCATGTCGGCCTGCTGTATACCGTTGCCACGATGCCCTCCCACCCGGAGAGCTTCCCCGTCAACACGCTGGTCCCCATTGAGGGCACTCCCCTGTTCAAGGCGACTCGCATCCCTTTTGACGCCGTCCTGCGCACGATTGCCACGGCACGTCTGGTGATGCCCACGGCCATCATCCGCATCGCCGCTGGCCGTGTGGACATGAGCGAGGAGAAGCAGGTCCTGTGCTTCTTGGCTGGTGCCAACGCCGTTTTCACGGGCGAGAAGATGCTCACCACGGCTTGCTCCGGCTGGGAAGAGGACCTGGCCATGTTCAACCGCTGGGGCCTCTTCCCCATGAAGGCCCACGTGGAGCCTGTCCTCCGCAAGGCTGAAGAGTCGTCGTTCCAGGTGAACACTTCGCTTCTTGCAGACCCTCCAGTGGGATCGGTCCAGGAGACCCCCACCGCGGTTTAAACACCGAGGCTGAGCACTCTTTTACCACTATAAGGGTAACGGAGGAAACACGCAGAGGGAAGCCCGTCCTTCACATGACTCGTCGGTTTGCCTGCGACAGTGCTATTACGCCATCGCAGTGACTGCGCCTAGGACCGGATACGGGAACCGGAATGACAATGCTGGAACGCTATCATCTCCCCCACCTTGTGTATCGGTCCTTTCAAGGCGTTCGACCAGAACGAAAAAGGGAAGGATGCGGCTTGAAGAAATCCAAGGGGAAGGTCGCGTTCGAGAAAAGAGGGGGTTTAAAAAAACCCGGTTAGATACTGCACATATCTATTTTAGTAAGATAGAATAGAAGATGTATTCTGGTCGGTCTATATGATTATATGTGATGGTGATAACGTGGAAGTGGAAAGAAGCGAAGCGGGAAAAAACTATATAACAACAAAAAAAAAGAGACCGGTAGGTAATATGTGCATAGTTATGTGGTGTCGTCTGTCCTTGTCTCATGTAAACAGGCTGCCGTTCATGGCCATTCTTGCCAGGTGCTTGTGGTGCTGCCACGCCACTCCCTTATCTTCCAATCCTCCCATAAAATATCGTGGTATTACAATCAAAAACATTAAAAAGGCTTTCATAAAATCCAAAATGCAAATAAGGACCCGCCGGTCGGCGGAAACGCCACTGTCGGCCACTGTCTGGTTTTTCTACAACCCGTTCAGCTGGTTCTGAGCAGCGATGGCTTGACCGATGGAGATAAAATCGAGCTGGGGATATGTTAGTTGGTGTTGTTATTTAAAAGGAAAATGGAGGAGAGTGAGCAAACCTACCAAGACAAAGTTTGGTGTGCGGCCAAACGCATTAACGCAAAGGCTCGTCTGAGCAGTAATCGAAGAGAGCGAGTTGGTCGTTGCCGCCTTGATTGTGTCCGGGATGAGAATGACTTCACCAAAGAGGTCAATCTCGACATCCAGGAAGTGGTTCACAAGTCCCATGCGGCCGGAAGCGCTAGCACCGGCAGGCCGGTCGAGTGTACACTCGGCAAAGTTGGGATCTGTCGTATCGTAGGGAGTCTCGTAGAGGTACGTGAACTCGTCAAGGATGTAGTTGACCTGGGATGTATCCGCATGGTAGTCTGTATTTGAGTTAGCCGTAGGGTTCAAAAGGTGCAAGTCAACGATGCAAAATCCAAGCTCACCCATGAAAACAATCAAACGCTTGCCGCTTGAGATCAGCTCGGCCAGAGTCGGCCACTGGTCAAGGGCCAATGTGCCCGACGGAGCATAGGCATATGAAGCAAGACCGACAGCCGAGAACACGGTGCCATACTGGGAGACTGGGATAGAGTCGCCGTTTGTAAGAAGGAGGGTGATAACCTCGTTCGGGTTGGCATCGAGGAAGCTCTTGATGGGAGTCAGGTAACTAGCAAGTGTTCCTGCATCCTTCTCGAGACAGGTCGTATGGCAGAGCTCGATGACGCCGTTCTTGTTGTGGCTCTGAGCTTGCAAGAAGCGCACGCCCTGGCTCAGCTGGCTGGCAACAGAGGTGAACTGGTTGTCGGTGGGCAGCAGACCGACAAAGGCCGAATCGTGGGAGCCAACGTAGGTGACGTCGCTGTAGAGGCGGTTGCAGAGCGACGGAGAGCCGTTGCAGCTCTGGTCACGCCGGTCAGGCTGGGATGGGGCGGCCGAAACGGTCACGGCAAGTGCCGTCGCCCCGACAAGAAGCTTGTTCAAAAAGGAGCGCATGCTATCCAATGATTTCCCCAAAAGTCCGAAGAGGCAGAGAAAAAAGCAGGGACACAAAAAGAAGAAAACAAGAACAAAGGATGACAGGGCCTGGTGTTAGCGAGGGGGGGTTTGCTGACACTCTGTGGATGCTCCCTGGGATGATGCTTCTTGGTGAGAATATCGAGCGAGCGTGTTTCGAAACGAGGGCGAAAGAAACGAATAGCGAGCCGTCTGCCCAGTTTTGATTCTCTCACAATGTTTGGAAAATCCTGCAGCGGAAAAGGATCGTCATCGAGAAACAAGGGAGAGTAAGGGAGGCGGCTGTCCTTTTTATCCAGACGACATAGCCTAGGTCGTAGGAACAGGAACGTTAGGAGGTCCATTGTGTGGGCAGTCACGACCGACCGCTCTTCACCAGGCCCCCTTTCTTTCTTTCCCCCATTTCTAGGTTGGATTGGCTGAATGACCGAGGCAGACGACGATATTCGGTCACACGTTCCTTCCTCGTCGAGTGCTTGTTGTTGTGATTAATGATTTGAGAAGGGGCCCAGTTGGAAGCCAAAGTCGGATATCGGCAGGGGCCATCGTGTTAAGGCGCAGCCCCTCAATAGAGCCCAGCGTACTTTTTTTTGAAATCAATAAAAAATACTCCGCATATTGGCTGTCTTGGTTAGATGCAAAGCATCCCACCATTAAGATGGTTCTAGTTTTCTTTTTGCTTTCTGCTCATCATCCCCTCGACGTCCTAACAGCCAACCGGCGGCGGAGGAACATGTTCGACCATTATGTCTGATCATTTCTTGTCCAGGGGTCGTCTTGTGGTCCCCAATTGAGCTGGTGATGGATTTCTGGCATGTGATTGGCGCGCATGGCAAATCAAGGTGCAGCAGGATTCGACCGATCAAGAGAGCAGATCGGCCAGTGTCGCCCTGGCGTCTTCTGGATCCTCTGCAAATTCTGGGGGCCATTCGCCCAACCGCTGCGCGTTGCAATCCTCCATCGTCGAGGCTGGGCAGGGCAACCTTCTTTCTCCCTAGCGTTAGCGCTGCGCAGGGGGGCAGTTGCGATTGAACGGTTGTGCGGCCTGTGAAAGTACGACGTATTGGGCGAATACTATTGATTGAAGAAGCGGTGTCGAGGGACGGGATTCGTGGGCGCTGGGTTGAGGAGGAGATTGCCTTTGTTTATTTTTGTGATTGAATAGGAGAATAGGGGAAGATGAGTTTTAGTGGACGTAAAAGGAAAGAGGAACTGAACAGTCATTAGCAAGAAGGAACCGACTCGCTCTCTCCACTAATCTTCTATTAAAGTTTAGAAAAACCGAAAAGGAAGGGACGAGAGAAGCGGAACGAAAGTTTGCGGCTTCCCCAGGATTTTATCAGGGCCTCGACCGACACAGCCTTTTGGCAGATTGGCCGCTAACGTCGCTCCACTGCGACTCCGTGGCCCTGCACAACATCCCCCTGCGCTGCATATAGTCAGGTTTGCGCGGTCATCTGGTCCAGGGTCGACTGGCCGAAGGATGCAGATTAATGAGCGGCCTTCCAGATTGGGACGGCCTTCTAGATTGGGAGAAACCCCCGCTTAGAGACGGGGTGAGTTGACAAAAAGCAACCAGACGAGGCTTTTTGACATGGAGCTTCATAGAGTCCTGCCATTTTTAATTTAGCTGCAGATACAAAATGCGCGGATAGATGCAGATGCAACTTCACGGCGTCTTTACGGCGCATTTACTGTTTACAGAGAAGAGGAGAAGCTTTTGCGGCAAACGATCATCGTCGAGCAGAGCATATGCTTCTGCAGATGGCATTTCGAAGACACGTTCCATCGACGGGATGTTCTATTTGCAATGTGATGCAGTTTTTATGTATCTTCATATGCTTGCAACATGCGCTACATTGATATGTGTATCTGGTAAGTCTGGAACTCTTGAAATGGAAGCACTTCAAACTTGTTGTGAGTGAGACACCGTCCTGTTGGGGTACGCGGAGCAATCCGGTGTTCTGCTGTGGTCACACGAAACGGGCATATGACGAGACAGTGTCTTAATGTAAGCCCTAGGTGGCACGTTCATGGTTGAACTAAATGTGATGCAAAAAAAAAAAAAAAAAAAAAAAAAAATCAATCGTCGCTTTTGATTTGTTTTGTTCTATGATATGGCATCGGTAAAACTACAGCGCAGAAGCATGTGCGGGTGTGCCAACTGCTGGCGCTGTCTCCGGCACGGCTACCGGGACTGGTGCCGCAGTCTCTTCCAGGGTGGCGGTTGTGGCCGCAGTGGTCGGCGCGGCTGGTGTAGCCTCAGTACTTGGGCCCGCAACATCACCAGCAACTGACCTCATGTCATTCTTACTGACGGCATCGTCCGTCTTGGTGTCCGGCTCCGCCTCAAAACCGGGCGCATCTGCAGCGCCAACAAGGTCATCCAGGCCACCGACCTCGGTCGGGCCAGCGTAGCCATCTGGCGGCAGAGCCCAACCAGGAAGGGGGCTGACATAGCTCCAGGCACCGTCGGCGGCCTCGTAGCGCAGACTGTGCAGCCAGAGAGACAGCTCGTGTGCGCCCGGGTCTGTGTACAGCGGAGTGTCGCACTCGTCGCACACCTGGCCTGACATGCGCTCGGCCTTGCGCTTGTGGTACTCGTCGACCATCTCGTCGTAGTACGCGACGGCCTCGGCGACGTCTTCCTTGCCCATACGCGAGAGGCGGCTGATAACGTCCTCGTCGGTGTGGACGGTGGCGTCGGCGTCGCCCTGGCCGAGATCGAAACCCCAAACCTTTTGGTTGGCATAGATCGGGTCGTTCTCAATGGGGTGGCCCAGATACTGCAGATGCACACGGAGCTGGTGCGTGCGGCCGGTGACGGGCAGACAACGCACAATGGAGTAGCCCTTGCGGGACTCGGGTCCTTCTGAGGGGGACACATCCGTCTCTCCGTCGGGCCGGTAGTAGGCTAGGCGCTTGAAGACGGTGCGCGCAGAGCGGCCATTGGCACGGACACGGTTGAGACCAAGCTTGGGTGAAATCTGCAGAATAGGCTGGTCGCAGATGACCTCGCCGTCCGGGAAGCGGCCGACGACGCGCGCAAGATACTCCTTGCGAACAACGCGCGCCTGAATCTGCAGACTGAGGCGCTTTGCCGTTGCGGGCGACTTGGCCAGAAACATGATGCCGCTCGTTAAACGGTCCAGCCGGTTGCAGGGGTAAGGGACAAAGCCAGGACCTCTCTCGTGCTTCAGAATCTCGACGACGGAGTTGTACTGGTAGCGACCGGCCGGATGCACGGGGACACCCGCAGGCTTGTTGATGACCAGCATGTCGTCGTCCTCGTGGATGATCTGGACAGGATCGGCCGTGACAGGCGGCTCGTGACGGTGCAGCGTGTGCGAGACACGCTCGCCGTTCTTCAGCACGTGGTCTGGGCCAACAATTTTCTCGCTGACCTTGACGGTGCCCGACTCCATGGCGCGGCGGTAGTAGGCAAGGGGACGATCCCGGAACTCGCTTTCAAAGACATCCAATATCTTGCGTCCCCGCCAGCGCTCCTTGACCCACGTGTTGTAGGTGTAGTAGTAGGGCTTGACACGGCGCAGGCCGCCCTCGACATAGTAGCGCTCCGGCCAGTGAGCACCGGGATCGTCCTTGGAAGCATCGGGAGAAGCAATTTTTGGTACCGCAGGAAGCGGCTCGGCAGTAGGCCCCGGTGCAGCTGAAGACAAAGAGCCGCTGTGCGCTGCCGTGGCTGCGTCGTGGCTGATATCCAATTTTGCTGCTTTTGCTCTCGTTTCTGGGATATCGTCAGAGACGGACTGGGGCAGCTCGACTGGTGCTGCCTTGGGCTCCGAAGGCTGGCCGGTGGAGGCGGCGCTTGCCTCGGGTGTCTGGCTGACAGCCCCAGGCGCTGTTGTTTCCTCAATTGCCGCGGGTGCAGCCGCCGGCACGGATCCGACTTGCTGCGCGTCCGCCATGGCTGCCGCTGATTTGGAGCTTGTCAGGGGCGCGCTGTCGAAGAATGCCGATGGAAGTGTTGCTTTCGACACCTGTGTAGAGAATAGTCGAGGCGCAAACAAACGCAGTAAAGTGGACGCCAGTTTGAGTCGCCTTTCTCGTAGTCGTGTTTGTCGTAATCACGTCCGTTTGAAATATGTGTTTCAGAGAGGGGCAGATCGTAGTGGATCGTTCTTTTTTGTCGATTGACGAGATGCAGGTTTGGAGGGGTATCGAAATATGAGCAGGGGGTCCCTTGGCTCGTTACGAAGATCTGTATGCTTCTTGCGGTTGATTAAGCGTCAAAATATGATCGTGAACAGAGTTTCGTCTTCGTGATATTCAATGTCGTGATTTTTGGTCGTGTTGTTGGACGCGGATTGCTTTGTCTTGTTGTCTGTTGGGCCTGATTCTTTCCATCGTCAAAAAATTTAGGCGGTGAGACTATTCCGATGTGGCAGAATTATACGCTAACGACACAGTCCAAAAGTCCAGAAGGCTGCGACGAACAACGGCGGAAACGGTGACTACGGCAGACCGAAAGGGCACGAATCCCCGCAAAAAGCACCTGGCACGGCCAGCACGGCCGCTTTCTAGGGAGAGCCGAGGCTAGCCTTCCCTCACAAGCGCCCATTGCCGCATCTCATAATACGGGGAAGGACCGCGTCTTATGCCCTTTCGACGTCGTCTTCACAAATTTTCTAATTCAATTCTCACGTCTGTTTTCGTCTTCCAACAACACCACCGCCTAAGCTCGTTTAATTGCCGTTCTACCATTGTTCCATCACACTACGATTCACTCGTCGTATCTGCAGCCTCGCATCTTCTCTAACTTACTCCACAATGCCTTCGCTGGCCCCCCTAAAGGCCCGCAAGCGCGAGGACTACCCTTTCATCCTTGATTATCGCACACGATGGTAAGCTTCTCACAAAGCTGTATCTGCGCCTGTTTTACGTCGTACACCCAGACTTCCCACTGATACTCCCAGGGCCGACAATGACATGTACGCGCATATGAACAACAGCATCTACAACTTCCTCTTTGATTCCGTTGTCAACACCTATCTCATCCGCCACTGCGGCGGCTTCAACCCAGCTCGCCGCACACCCCAGTACGGCATGGTCGTCCACTCGCACACAGACTACTTTGCGTCCATATCGTTCCCCGATGTTGCCGAGCTGGGCCTGCGCGTCAAGAAGCTCGGGCAGTCCAGCGTCCACTATGAGATTGGCCTATTTGCGCAGGGCCAGCCAGGCGTTCGTGCCGTCGGTGTGTTTGTGCAAGTCTTTGTCGATGCAGCGACAGACCGGCCGAACACAAAGACAGGCATGCATCCGTCCCTGCGTGAGGGGCTGGAGCGCATCCTCGTGCGGCTCCCTGGCGACGACGAAGAAGAAGAGGCGGAAGCAAATGCCAAGAAGGGCAGCAGTAGCAAACTATGAGATGAAGCGTATGCATCTATCTCAGCATGTACATAGTAAATTTCAAAGATATGAATATACACCAACTTACTACCAGTTACAGTAGACATAATATCGCTCTCAAAGTATATAGTAGAAAGATGCGGTTTGATTTGACAATGCTTGTAGTGCTAGGGTCTTCTCGTCTTATTGCTCCAAAACAAAATATCTACTACATCTTACTCAGTACAATGTACAACCATATGTGCATGCGTATACAACCAGCTATGTGATTTTTGCCCTCCCTTTTCATCTACCACTGGATCGAATGTGAGTTTTCTTCGAGCCAAAAAAACAACAAGATAGATATAAAGGAAAACCTGCCCCTGGGAGCTGACCCAACACTGTAATTTCATGAACCAATGAATACATGCAATGGATTCCGACACCACTTGCCTCTTTTTCCCAACAGATAAAAATCAAACGCGGGGACGTAACGGTCGTGATGCTTGCGCTGGGAAGATGAAAGACAATATCAAGACAGAAAATGAGACAATAAAAAAATAGGGGAAAAAAACGTAAGTAGAATGCACTTTTTAGCCGTCGACATCCATGGCTTCGTTTGTGCTTGCGCCTGTCGCTTTCTCGTTCTCCTGTTGTTGCAAGGCGGCCGCTGCTGCTATGGCGGCTACTGTAATCGACTGGAGACCAGACAAATCCTCCGTCTTTGGTGCCTCGGCAGGCTTCTCTGGGCCGAAGTCCGTTTCAACCGCTGGGCGAGGCTCAACAGTCTTCTTTTCTTTACCCAGACTGCCAATGGCAGCAGCAGCAGCAGTCAGAGTATCTGCAGCAGCAAGGGTAGCAGCGTCCGGTGCCTTAATCGCATCCGCACTGGCATCCTCTTCTGTTGAGACGGGTTCGCTCATCGCAACAGTCGTGTGCTCCCCTGCCTCACCAACCACTGTCTTTTCGGTCTCCCCGGCCTGGAGTCGGGTTGTCGTCGGAGGCGGCGTGGGAGGCATGGTGAGCTTTTCGTCCTGGTGGGACGGCGATCCATTTGTATTTTCTTCGTCAGGGGCGGTGGCGACCGATATCTGAGGAACGGCGGTGGCTTTGACAGCATCTGCAACCGTGCTCGGAGGAGAGTGACCGTTGCTTGTACTACGATTGTCGTTCCCACTTCCATTGTCCTTGCCGCTGGCAGCGGCAGTGGCAGTGGTAATGGTCGCGTTGCCGTCGTTGGCCATGGCCCCAGCTCCGTTGCCATTGCTGCTGTTGTTGGTGGTGGTGTTGGTATTGATGTTGTTGTTGGCACCGCCGTTGATGATGCTCCCAACGTTGCTGCCGTTGCCTCCGCCAGTTCCGCTGCCCATAGGATTGCAAAGCTTATAGCTGTTGTCGTCGGTCCGCGAAATTATGCCTTCTTCCAATGCCCACGAGACGAGCAGATCATCCACACCGAGAAATTCGCCCTCGCCGTTCTCCATATGGCGACCAACGTGTTCGGTCCATTCGTCCCAAGCACTGCGACCCTCGAAAAGACGGTTACAATCTGGCCGAGGACACGCGGACCGCTGAGGTGGAAGTCTACGGACAATGCAGCAGGTCTTTTGCATTTCCTTGACGTAGTCCTCCCAGTCTGTCTCGACTTTGGTATCTCTCTTTTGAATGGCTTTACGGATGTACGGCGGGGCGTGCATGCGGCGAAGATGCTGTGTGAAAAGATCCTTTCGGTTGAACTCGTTACCCTTGCCATCGACAGACCCTTGTGAGCAGTCTGAGCATCGGTAGTACTGCAGACACAGGTGTTGCGAGGCAATGTGACGTTTCCACTCATTCTTGGACCCAAACGTGCTCGTGCAACCGGCAAACGAGAACGCACACGGGAATGGGCGGGTATGAGCCGATGCAACGTGCTTTCTCAATGAAGAGTGGTCTTTGAATGGCTCGTGGCTGCACCAGTCGCACTGGACTTCGGGCTTCCAGGTTTGCGGTTGAAGACTCGGGAGCGATTGCGAGATATCGGATTTGGACCGAGAACGAGCAGGCTGGCCATCCTGCGACTTTGCCGTCTTGAACCGATAGTCCTTTTTCGGCTTGCTCTTCTTAGTAGGTGAAGAAGCGCTGTCGTCACCATTCTTCATTTCGATACCCTCCGAGGTCGGCTCGTCCGTTTGACACTTGATGACGTCTTGTGCAATCTTCAGGAGGTGGCTTCCTGCAGAAAATGGAGGTGGACTGTTTCCATTGACGGGGCGGACATGGCTGAGCGCTTTCAGTTGCTCTGCAGCCTCTTTCATTTCTTCTGAGTCTTCACGTTCGTCCTTGTGCAAGCTCGGGCTACCGCTTCGTGAAACAATGCGAGGAAGTGAAATACTGTGTGGAGGAGAAGTAAACCGCTGGTTGGGATGCTCCTGCAGTTGCGGAATCGAGTCGCGTCGGATAGCACCATTGGGTTCGTAGTGACCAGCCGGGCCCAGATCATGGAAGTGAGAAGAGGAATGAGCCTGCGAGTTTTGTCGTTGGGGCACCGGCAATGGCAGCGGCTGGTGGGGGTGCCCAGTAGGAGGAGGCAAATGTGGAAGCTGAGGTGGCGGCAACGTAGATTGGTGCTGAGGAGAAGAGTTGAACTTTAGCGACGCTTGTTGGTGTTGCGGTTGGTGTGGCGGTTGCTGATGTTGGTGTTGTAGAATCGGCGGCAACGTTGGCAGCTGCTGTTGGGATTGCGGCGAGTGTTGCTGTTGAGGCTGCGGTACCGGCTGGTGTTGTTGGTAGGGCGAGGTATGGTACTCGTTTCGGTAAGGCGGGGAGTTGTTGACAGCTGCCTCACGGGCTTCCAGGAGCGTACGTCCATCCTCGATGTCCCTGGCAGATGCAACAATGTTTGGGCGTGTTTGTTCCGCTGTTGCCTTCATGAGGCCGTCGTAGAGGTTGATCAAATTGTGCGAGTTGATATATCCCAGGGAAAAGCAAATTTTGGCGTCTTGGATGACGGCCCACAGGGATTGTGGGATGGAGATCAACAAAACTGTCGGCGGCCCAAGAAACATACCTTCGACGGCAACCTTGGAAGCCAAGGAAGGCGTGTTGGCTATCAATTGCTTGAAACCAGTCGTATCCTGGCCAGCATCGCCGACGAACGTAGTACATACCAACAGCCGGGGCTCACTAAAAACCTTGTCTGCAACGGCGGCTGGACTGATGACGGGTGCGTCGCGGGTTTCAGCAGACTCGTGTCCAGAAGACTTTGATGTTGCTCCGTTTTGCACCGGGGGCGACTGATGGCCTCTCGGTATCGGAGCCAGGTCAATTGTGGCTTTGGTGGGTGTCAAGTTGAAGAAGATGGGCACTTGAGGCACGATGGGTGTCGGCTTTCCGGCCGAGCTATACTTTACTCTAGGCGGGTAGTGATATTCGTAGCTTTGCTGGACAGCGACAATATCGTCATACAAATGTTGTGCGTTGTAGGGCCGCCCGTTGCCCAATTTCTGGAGCGATTCGGCGAGATAGGACGTGAAAGTACGTGTTCCGAGCTCTCGCGGGCCAGCGTCGTATGTATAAGCAGCAATGGCCTGTTTCGCACCGTTACTGCCGGAAACGGGCATGTGCTTCGGTGCGCAGCTGTCGAAAAGGAGAAGAATGTCGGAGTTGGAGTCCTCGATTGTGCTCCGGACGGCATTCCACTTTAGTCTTGGAGAGTCCTCACGAGCATTGCTGTATCGCGGGAACGCAATTGGGCTGTGGTTAGCTGCCGTCCGTACTGATTCAACGAGAGCACCGTCCCAGACACGAGGCCCGGTTGCCCGGTATATAACGGCATGAGGATCGGCTCGGCTTGAGACAGAGCCTTTGCAGATATTGCAGATGATCCGGGAAAATAAAAATATAACTCACCAAGACCAGTACAGCTGATTATCGAGGCCATTGTGGCCGTGACCAACGTAATATATGATCAACAGGTGATCTACGCTCGCCTGATCCAAAAAACTGGCGATCCGAGACCTTAGGCTAGTACCCGGGTCGGCAGAAGAGGGTATTCCCCAGCGCTCGGTGCTGAAGTTGTAACGGTCGCGAAGCACACGGTCGAGCGAGGACAGTTCGGCGGTCGAGGTCACGTCGTCCTCCCACTTCAGCAACAGGGCTGAGACTTTGGCGTAAGGGAGTTTTTGGCCCTGTTGGTAGATATACATGGCGGCATCTTGCAGGTGCTTTGCAAATGTCTCGAAGTCGTGTCGTTCTGTGGCCAATCCGGATTCGGCATCGCGGGCATCGGACGTCGGGGTATCGGTCGAGGTCAATTGCGCCTGGGGATTTGGGTTAGTATGGTGTTTTGTGGGAATGTTGTGGAAATGTTGTGGAAATGTGTGGTGTGGTGGGAGGCGAAAAAAAAAAGCAGGGGACTGAGGAGCAAGGCTGAAGGCGGAAATGCGCGCAAAGCCCGGACCAGCAGAATAGGCAACAAAAGGCGCCAAAAGGCACAATGGCAATTGTGACAACAATACAGTTGGAGGGAAGGAAGTATTTACCTGTTCGGAGCCAGCAGCTGCCGGCTGTGCCGCAAGCTTCGCCGGTGCTGTTGTCTTTGCGACCTTTGCCATGTTCGGCGACGGTGGAGGATCCGGCAGCTTGGGCGCCAGTCGGCGCCGCTTGTTGGGAGGGTCCATTGCAAGCGGGAAACGGGCAGTCGGAGGGTCGGATCCACGGCGATTGGCGATGCTATTCACGCCGGGTTAAGCGGATTGAGCGGCTGCGAGCAGTTGTTGAGGACATACGGTCTCGAGGCGGATGCGACGGGTCGATTCTGGATTCCGGCGATCCGGAAGAACGCGGGAGAAAGAGGGCAATGCGAGGGCGCGCAGTGTGCAAAGCGCAGAGAGAGCGTGGGGATTAAAAGGACGTAAAAAATAAAAAGAGAAATGCGACAAATGCAATGGCTGCAAGATGCGCGGGAGAAGAAAAAAAAAAGAATGCGGTGTTGGTGGTGTGGGTGAGGTGAGAGAAAAACAGAGGCGCGGGAGGGAGAGAGAAGGCTTTGGGAAGGCAGTCGCGCAGAGAAAGCGAAAAAGAGGAGAGGAGGCAAGAAGTGGTGAGGCAGAGGAGGAGGGAAGTCGCGGCCCTGGCCTTCTCGGGGTTTGTGGCCTATTTTTTTTGTTCCTTTTCTCTAGCCCTTCGTCTCTTGCGTTCCAATGGGGAGGGGGGGCGACCAGTGCCGTCCAGATGAGCAGGTGCGGCCGGTAAGGCTGCGTGGACAGCGCTGGGCTAATCCTTCAGAGTTTGTGCTTGGCGGACTCTCTGGAAAAAAGCGGCTGGCTGAGGCGGGTGGACCCTGGTAGCCAATCCGAGGCAGCGGTCTGAGGATCGAAAGCCTCGCAAAATGCGCTAGCGTTGTTTCTAGACTTGTGGGGCCCTTTTTTGTGCCTCTGGGATTTCTGGCCTTCTGGCTAGTCAAGTGGTCAAGTGCGCTGCCAAAGCCGCCCTGTCCGCAACTCTAGCAGCTCTTGCAACTCTTGCAATTCTCCAGCCTTTGTGAGGGAGACAAGGCCAGGTGCCCCTTGGATGGGCACCGGTCGCGCCCTGCAGCACCCACGGCGGGACTCGGTGGACTGAGTGGGCTTCGATTGGGCGGTGAACGTGCAGCGAGCCAGTAGGGGCTGTCCCAGGGCTGTTCCGTTCTCCATCTGTAGGCAGTAGCTTAAAAGGACAGCAGCAGACAGCAGGCGATAGCAGCCAGTCGCTGGCGGCCAGCAGGACGGTGTTGTCCGGCGGAGCCAGAAAGGAAGAAGCATGGGTGCCTTACGTATCACGCAGCCTCAGGGCCAGCGGCCGCCAGCCTGCGCCTAGCCCGAGCCTAAGCCAGGGCCTAGGTCAGGCCCCAAGCCCAAGACAGCGCACGTTGGCTTTCGGTCCACTGTTGTCAGTTGGGGGCCCCGGGGCCCTGGGCTGCCGCTATGCTGTGGCCAAAGACCATCTGCGTTATAGTACATATAATCCCAATAACAATGTGGGAGTGATTTAGGAAGGAGCCTCATAGCGTAATAATAGCGCAAATACAAGGCCTCCAGGTGGCTCCGCGAATGGCCGGCGAGCCAGGGCGGGCTACGACGTTCGGCAGGCACTAAAGCCGAGATAATAGTGCCGATATGGGGAAGGCACCGGGGGCACGAGGGAAATTTGGAAAGAGACAGGAACCACAAAAAACGGAAAGAAGAAAAGAATAAGTAAAAAAGAAGAGAGCAAAGACTGCAAGTGGGATACAGCATACGACGTAGTCGTATTAGGAAGGCACGACCCGCCAGCTGTCCATATATGTAGTCTCTTGCCAGGCTGGGCAGGTGCTGGGGTGCAGCACAGCCGGGCGCCGCGCGCGGCCTTGCCGTCCAGTGTGTCGCGCCTGCCGCCCACAGACACAACAGCTTGAAAAAGCACACAGGGTCACGCAACCGCTGCGTCCTGTTTCGAAACTCGTGCGTTCCAACGCCCGCTGCCATTTTAGAGGGAAATTCTGCATCGTCCGTGACACATCCAAACACACAGTATTACATCAAACATCGCGACTCTGAACCGAACACTCAGTCAACAGAGAAAGAGGCCACCAACGGGTATCCCCATCGCTTCATGTCTGTACGCCGTGCACGCCGCCATTGGATGCCGGCAGTCCGTTCCACTTCTTTGCTTTGCTTCTAGCGGCTTTCTTTCTTTTTTTCCTGCGGTCGACTGTCCAATCCCGTTTCACCTGTATTGGCCGCAGCCCCTCGTCTTTTGCGGTCCTCGGTCTCTCTTTATTTATACCCTATCCTTGTGTTTTTTACTCGATTCATTTCCCTCATATCTACATGTACAGCTTGGACGTATCTTAAGACAGCCCCCCGCGCGCACCAACACCCCTCCTTGCAATTGTCCGTCTTCTCACATCGGCACCTGGCCCATGGTCGTCTGTCTGTCGCTCGTCCTTTGTCTATGATCATCGCGGTCACCTCCTCCCTTCTTCTCTCTGCTAGCGCTCCGCAGCCCGTCTATCCTCGTTGGCGCAACCTCTACCTCGCTGGGTCTGCACCTACGACTAGCTACAGAAACCCTCTAGAAAGGGCCCGTCCTTCTCATTTGTATTTGACTTACGTCGCAGTCCCAACATTCTCCGAGCGTCGTATATTCCGTACAGCGCGATCTGTGAGAAAGCGACCATCCAAGGTCCCTTGATTGGGCGGCACATGGCACGCTAGATTGCGGCACACCTTCTTTTTGTTCTCTGCGGTTTCGCAGGTATCCCCCTGCTCCCCTGCTCGCCTCGCTTTTATCGCCGGCTGCCCTCTCATCAATGCCCCTCCTGACGATCCAAGAACGTGGCATGATAACAACTTTTGGCTCTTTGACCAGCACAGCCGACGCGGCACGCCGAAAAAGACAGGCCGTCGACATTGCAACACCGCCAATGGGCAGTACACACGCGCCTGCACACACACAGTGCGGTTCCAGTGATCGATCATCCTCGGGCAGAAATGTCGGGAACAAAAGGCAGATAGTTTCTGTCTGATATTGCGACGTATTACTATCTTACAAAGAAGCTTACGGAGCATACCGTCGCCGTTTGTTTCGCATGTCCCGCGCCCATGTTTTACACAGCATATTCCATGTTTATCATCATTGCTGCTTCTGCTCTCAGTATCTCTGACCTGGCTGTCCCGTCTTTGTCTACTTTACACTCAACCCCATGACATGCCGGAGGCTGACGCAAGCCCTTTCTTTCCTTTTAATCAACGACATCCAAAGCCATGTTGGCGCCCGCTTGTGTTATTGTTTTGATCGTATTCAAACGGCCACAAAACACAAGTTTCACCTCGCCCATTCTCTTCTCGGCCCTCTGCCTCCTGTCTCGACCGTTTTAGTTGTTATCTCAACCTTGATCTGCGGCTTCGCTGGCAAAGTAGCCCGCCACCGATCTTGACAGCCAGCCGCGCCTCCGGCATGTGAGTGCACCACTTCGGAAAACAGGCGCGGCTGAACCCACTTACCCCAGGCATTGACCGGGCTACGAGGCTGTCTTGAGGCTGTTGGCGCTCACAGCGCAAGGCTTTTGCGGTCGGCGATCAGAGACGGCCCAGCTCAGGTTACCCGTTTTCACGAGGCACACATGTCCATTACTGGCCCTTATTTCGGACTTGGCCTTGTACGACCTACGAAGTACACGTAAGAAGCTGGCGAAATCTTGCTGGGGCACGGCTGATATGGTGCAAGGCAGAAGACAGAGAATGCAAAGTGGACAATAAGGCAAGATACACGCACGACGCTACGTACTCTGTAAGATACTTGTTCCGGCGGTTTGCCTTTCCCTGAAACCACCCACAAATAACAGTAGTTGTTGTTATTTTTGGGACAATCTCCCATGTTTGGCAGGTTGGGGACGCCCGAACATTGCACCACGGTGCGTGAAGCAAAATTATGATGTCCGCTTCGTTCCCGCGCCTATACAAACACGGTAGTCATATTCTACTGCGCAAGTTAACGTTAGCCAAGCCGAGGGGATCTCGACGTGTTGCAAGGCGAAGCCTCTTGTTACCCCGTTTTTACGCTTCTTCAAGCTTTTCCCGTTGGGTGGGTGTCCCAGTGCCGTTGGAAGGTCGTTCACGCCCTGCTTAGGCAACACAAAAACGTGCTGAACATGAGACTATTCATATCGTGTGCTTCTCGTATGTATCTTGCACGCTGTAGGTTGTATAATGTACGTTTATTATGTCTTCTAGGCCTTGTTCTTATCGGCTGCAGGCTGGTCCTTTTCCCATTTGTTCTCAGTGAATCAACATAACTAGTAAGAGAGAAAACAAAAAATACCCAGGTAAGAAATGAGAGCAAAATCGAAATAACCCGTAGAAACGCAGGCAGCACGACTAAGAAAAATCCAAGTAACAAAAAGGATCTAAGACAAAAACAGCAGGCCACAAACAAAATTGAGGACGGGGGCATCCTTCTCCATTGTGCCATTGCACGTTTTGCTGGTGCCCACCTTTTTACACGAACGGGGATCGTGGCTGAGCCGCCGGGAGCCGTCGTCGTGGCCTCGTCCTATTTTGAGCTGTAACTAGAGAATATGGTGAGGACCAGGCCCAGGAAAAAAAAAAGAAGAAAAGAAAAAGAAACCATGGTGTATTTTATGGAGGGCTGTTAGACATAATAAAATGCGATGGCTGCAGCGTGCCAATGGTGAGATTCATAAGAAAGAAAGAAAACCATGCAGGCCAGAGAATGAGAAACGTAGCCTCCATTGGCAACATACGTAGTAGGAAAACCTCCACTCATGTTGGCGACTTGCACCAGAGACCAAAAAAAAGTCACAAGCGAACCGGAGGGACGGTGTGCTAGAGCCACAAGGGGGGGGGGGAATAGTTTGCGAGATTCCGAGAGGTAGCCTTCCTTCGTGTCTCCTGGGAAAGGCCGTCAGCCACGATCTATGTCGTAGAGATGGTGCTTCATTTTCCATCCCCCCTCTTCCTTTCCCTTCCTTTTACCAGGACGGATTATCCAAAAAGCTGCAGCCTTCCTTCCTCGCCGTTGACATAATTCAGTCGAGCGCGTCCACCATTCCGTATGGGGTAGGAGGGTAGGGGACACCCTGATCATTCGGTCGGCCAAGGCATCGCTTACCTGCTGTGCTTCAACACGCTGGAGAGACACGTCGCAGCCCTCGAAGCCAGGATTACTGTTTGGTGCTTATTTTGTGGGACCGCAAGCGTTTGGGCCGACGTGACTCTCCCCAGAAATAGGGCGATAGCCTGTAATGGAGTCGGCCGTTCCTCTGTGCAAAACGAGTCCCAAATCATCATTCTCCGTAGCTGTGGTTGGGTTCTAAAGCGCGAGATCCATACAGAGGTAGGGCGAGGCTGGACGGTAAGGTTGTGGTCCTGCTAGTCGTTCCAATGACAACAAAGACGTAAATACGGCGTATTAGTTGGACAGCATTTTACTCAGAACGGAAGACTCCGTAATGAGGCTATGAAGTACAGTAGAAATTCAGTGCGAGAAAGTACGAGACGGGGGCAAGGAATATGCTGATGGAAAAGGGGGCAGTGGTCTCACTGAGTGTTGGCAGGGATGACAACAGGGCGCCTCAAGAGTCAGTACACAATAAAGGCCGCATGGTGGCTCAATAATTGTACCATTGTTTTGTTATCTTCATCTAGTCTTACACATTTTGCCGCGTTTTCCACGTGCTCCTTGGTCCGGGTTTGCCTTTCGAGTCAAGCGTAAAGTTTTGCTGCCGTTTCCCCCAGAAACCATGGCGCCAATGAGGTTTCCTTTTTCTCCTGTACCACTCTGTGTTACACGGAAGCAACGGAATTCGTGATTGCCGCAAGAAATCAAATCGCCTGAGAGAGGTAACGAGCACATTTGGGCTTGCCATGATCTTTGATTCACGCAGACCTCTCCTGTTGTAGCCACCAATCAGTCCCTTCCAACATCGCTTTCGAGTATTGCCCCCTGGCCGGGGCCAAGCTCTGTCTTGGTATCGGCAAACAATCCCGCAGCGCGAGCCTCTCGCTCCTGTTTTCGACGCTCAATCTTCTCTGCACGTTGTACCCTTCGCCTTTCTGTGGCCTCCTGCTTTTCTTTCTGTCTTTCTTTGAGCCATATTTCATCGGCCGTCGGCTCTGGTTCCGACAGAGTTGGTAAGGGGAACCGTGCAATATGCGTCAATGTTCGCACCCATCCGTCGTCCACCGTGCCTCCTGTCCCTTTCGGCCGGTTCTCAGCATCTTTCACTGCAATCTTGAGAAGAGTTCGTAGGCAGAAGTGGGCATCGTTTCCAGCAGCATGCAAAGCTTCAAAGGGGGTGCCAATTGTTTCGAGCAGCTTTTCTAAACTCCATCGATATGATAAACGAAGAGGACATTGTGATGCCTTGACGGTATCAAGGACAGCGAGTGGCTGCTGGCCGAGCTGCAGGTGCAAACTCTGAAAAAACTTCCAATCGGATACGCTTTCTCCGTAAAAAACCAGGACCATCTGCCTGCCGGCAATTAGTCCCTCGAACCTTGATTTCAAGTCCACACACTGGATCGGCTCGACCTTGCCAAACAAGAATTTCTTTGTTGCCTTTCGGATGTACTTTGAGTCACCGATGCTGCTGCCCTTCGTGTCGGCGTCAAGCGAAACAAGCAACACATGGCACAAAGCAAGTCCGGGCAATGTGTTACCCAAGTCCGCTGGCAGGCCCTGAGATAACGATGGCGTCTGGACGATCTCTTCATGCCAGTAGCCAAACAGCCCTCTCATTACCAAGACTTCATCTCTTAAAAGATCCGAGTGGGCAGGGGTGGGAGCCTGTTGCGAGTTTGGACTGTCCATTTTTGGTCATAATATCCGTTGCACTTCCGCCACGTCAATGTAAACAAAGCGCTCATGAATATGGTCAAGGGTGTAAGAGGAAGCAGAAATAGAACAAGGGTGAGCGAATGATGAATTCTGTGAGGTCCAAAGTCTGTGCGCATTGGAAAGCTGAGTGTCGGTATGTACGTAAATGGAGTTCAAAGGCCTACGATGGTAAAGATATGATGGAAATACTTGAACTCTAAACAGGACGTATCTCGCACAGTGGTACATTTCTACCGTATGTGAGTCACATTAGGAGAAACTTGAAGATTAGAATATACATAGGGCTTCGGATGATTTAAAAGTTTTTTCGAGCATCTCTCCTCCAAGAAGCCTTTCTACTCCATTGCAAAGACCATCCCGTTCCATCCATGCTCCAACGGCTACTAAAACAAAAAAAATTCAGATGAAGGGGAATGCGCTCAGTAATACAAAGATGGCCAACGAGAGAAGACTAGAGAGACGACATGGCGATTAGCAGCCTGTCCTTTATACACAGCCCAACCAGAAACAACACATAAAAAGAGCATCATCACAAGATTGCAGGGTAGACTCACAAAGACAGAGAGGTAAAACCAGTTGCAGCAACAGCCCAGTCTGTTTCCTGCTTGTAGAAATCGCTGCTGTTGTACATGTTCAAGATATGGACTGGGGTCGGCTCGGCGCGTTGCATGACATTGGAAAAGGATTCTGCAGGTAGCTGTCGGTCACGTTTGGTAACTTTGAAGATTTCTTTTGGCTGCCCGGCTTCGTACCATCTCAGTCTATGCGAGTGGCTCGTAACTTTTGTAGCTGGTTGTGTTCCAGAAGAGGAGCTGATGGCAGAGAGGCTTCCCAGCTTGTACCAAAAACGGTTCTCGTTGCCGTTGGCGCGGTAGATCGATGCAATAATGCCGCTCCTGATGCTACCGTTGGCCATATGTTGGTTACCACCGCTGCGCTCTCCGATTATCCAAACCAGTTGCGATGCGTCGTTGTCTGGCGATCTGCTGTTCTCCAGTATCGCCGAGGCTACGTCTAGCTGGGCTCTGTTGTGGGCGACCTGGTAGTTGAAGATGCTCGATGTGAGCATGCCGTAGGCACGCACCTGTGGCGTATTATCGATGCCACCCGTGCTGTCAAGCCCCACTTGCGTTGGCAAGAAGCCAATACAAATAGTCGACAGCCACAGAGACAGAGTTATAAACGAGCCCAACATGGCAACAGATTGGCGTAGTCTTAACTCTCGCTGCTGCAAGCACAGGAATGCGTAAAAGAAAAAGGAGATGGCAGACGAGATAAACATCAATGTCCAGGTCGTCACAAAGAAGTTTGGGTAGCAACGCAAAACAGCCGTAGCTTCAGTAGTCGGACTGGTGCGGTTGGCGAGACAAAGGACAGTGTGCACCGGGATGTGCATGCCCATCATGGCGGCAGAGGTGGCAAGCGAGCCGCCACAGACAAGCATACCGAGAAGAAGGGCAGCAGGGAGCGCCTGCTCAGTACCATTCTCGATTGAAGCCTGAAGGTCCCACTCGGAAGGCTGGGCTTCCTGCTTCACGGTCGTAGGATTCGTACCGGCCTCCAGCGTCCGATCCGTCAACTGCGGGGTCGTATTCTTGCTCGATGTGAAAGTCGCCATTGTCGTCGGTAGGCATAGCTGAGGCTGAGCTGTTTGAATTTTTTGATTTGGAACCATTGCGACGACGTCGAAGTGCTCTGGCTTTGAGTGTGATGTCGGCAATTTTTATGATGGCGGAGATGATCTTGAATATGTCTTGGAATGGTGCCATGAAATCGGTATAGAAGGGAAAACCGACATAAAGAAATTAAAATGTTAGGATATAGATAGAGGCATAGGAATGATTGCGGTGGAGCTGTAGGATAGTCGTAACGTGGTTGAAGGAACAAAAGATGACTGTCTAGTCAAGATTGGCAATGTCCTGTTTACTTATTTCCTATTCGGGACGTGGCCTGCGGCGGCTATAAAAATGGAAGGAACGGCGCAGCAATTTCCAGCAAGTTCGTCTACAACAGGCGCATGACACCTTCCGGCGTCGAAGCTCACGGATTGTGGAAAGTACTTTAGACCACAGGCCCCAAGAAGAAGAGGTTATTTTACTGTCCAGACATTTGCTTGTTTAAGAGCCCCTATCATCCTTTTCGGACATATTGGCCTGCCTCAGTTATTTAGTAGTGGTGATGATACCCCTCCTGTCAGAAGGGCTTGCTACGTACGAAAAGCACCAAACAAGCGTCAAAGCACTGAAACGAAAGAACACATTCTACGACATAGGACTCTGCATCAGGGAAAAGTCTAAGGGTGGATGATATATCAGAAAGGAGCCCATTCTGTTGTGGAGAGCTGAAATATCTGCAAAATCTGCTGCATCGTGAACCCACACGAGCCACACAATACGCCCACGGGCACAGAAACAACGGCCCATCAACAAAACCCAGAATCAGAGGGCCGGCATTCATCGACTAAAGGTATACAAAACATTCGAAATGGCAAGATGGCCGAGCGGTTAAGGCGCTAGCTTCAGGTGCATTTTTCTCCTTGGAGAGAAAACATCAATAATAAAAAAGGCTTATAGATTGCTAGTGCAGAAATGCGCGTGGGTCCGAGTCCCACTCTTGTCACACTGGTTTCTTATTGTTTTTCTTTTTGGCGCCTTTTCATGGGTTCGATTTTTCTTCTTCTTTTTTTGTGCTTCTTCTGGCATAATCAGTTGCATGCAGCTATCCCAACTGCACATACCTAGGGATCCCACCCCGGTAACGTGGCACCGCTGTCCCGCAGATGGTGCTCCATCATTGAGAATTCGGCCACGCCAGAAACATCGTATCCCGCAGTTGCTGCCCGGGCCTGCCTAGACTGCTGTTCTCCCTGCCTCCGGCTGCCGCTTGCGTCGCTGTTTTCGCTTCCACTCCCACTTCCACTCCCGCTGGCACCTCTTCCCAGCCAGGCGTTCAGTCGAACAGCAGCCTTCAGTGCACCAGCCGCAACATCCCAGTTCTCGAGACTCATCTGTACAGTGCAAATGCTTAGCATGCTCTTGACAAAGAGGTCGTGTGGTGTGTCGTGGGCACTGGCGATGATGGACAAGGTGACCCACATGAAGACACCCAACAGGGCCTTCCAAGACGTCAGTGATACGCGCCAAGTGGCCGTCCACAGCTGAACAAAGTCGTGTGAGATCACGACCTGGCTGAAGGGGCGACGTTGCAAAATAGCACGAGCATAAATAAGAGCAGTCTGACGGACAGCCTGATAAAGAGGGTCCACAGAGGGAAGAGTTGAAGGAGGAGGAGGAGCAGGAGCAGCAGTAGCAGCAGGAGCTGTTGCCTGCCAGGGTGCTTGACTGGTTTCATTACCAGAAGCTTGCAAGTGAGCCAGGGAGTGCGCCGACCCGCGGCGCGAATTGTATGCACTTCCATTCCGACTGTTGTTGGCAGACATGGACATGGACAGCAGGCTGCCGTCAGCTGAGCCAGGCGGCGTGGGTGATGGTTTTAACAGTTGTGCCATGTGAGGACTCCCGCTCTGCCCCCGGTGGCTGGTCAACGACCGAGGCGATGCAGACAACTGTGGGTGTTGCTGGGCAGTGCTGTCCAGTAATGATGGCGACTGGGCGCCATGGGCTACAATGGCTTGGTCTGGCTGGTGGCGTGGCTCGGCCTGTGAGAGGATTATGGATGGACGCCTGTTTGCCATGCTTTGTGTCTCGGCAAACAGCATACCACCTTCCTCGTCACTAGTATTGTTGTTTTCAGGCGGCTCCGGGGAGTTATCTGGTAGACGTTGAATACGATCATGTATCCATTGGGCAGTTGTCTGGACTTTTTGTAGGTCTTTGGCTGTAGGATCTTCTGGAAGGGCTAACACAGCAGTTATCAGGAACCGCATGTCGTCAAGGATAGAGGCTGTTGTTGGATGGATGTCCAACGGCTCGGCGCACTGTGCGAAAGTCGGCTGTCCTGATACCAGAGGTGTGTTGTGAGAGACGCGGAATGGGGGCGGTGAGAGCTCTTCGTAGTCAAAGAAATTGCTTCCCCTCTCATGGCTGTTGCCCTGTAGAACTGGTGCTATTTCGAGCGACAGTGCTACGGCCATGTCAGAACTGTGGATGGCGGTTAGATGCATGACCCTGGAACGTTAGGACAGTTTCGAGCTGCGGAGCGGAGGGGAGAGTGCGGGAAAGTGACATACGCCATAGCGAGTTTGCTGACAAGGCCATTCATGCCTAGACTCCGAAGGCCGCCTCGGAGACGGATCATCTCACGAAGGTCATGCAGGTGGGCGTATAAATTTTGTGTCTGGCCCCAATACCACTCATCCATTACCAGCTGGATAACGGCCGTGATAGCATCATCAGAGGTAGAAGCTAGTGCGGGCCCGCCGTCGTCACTTGTTGAATTGCCTCCGTGAAGCTGTGCATTGAGCATGTCAATAGCGCGGCCCTTGTGGGCCACAGCGGCCATCTCGTCGATATGGCCGGTCTCATGCAAGAAGCATGCCGAAGTGTAGATGGCAACCTGTGCCAGCAATGGTGTTTGCAGGCAGTATGGCACATAGATGCGCGTGTAGGGATTAGCTGGGTCAGGGCTGCCATCGAGGCAGGACTTGAAGCGGGAGATGAGCTTAACATCTGCAATTTAGTCAGTGGCTAGGCAAATATATGGTATCAGCATAAAGAGCACAATGACCTACAAACTCTGGCGAGATCAGCGTTAAGCAGCGTTGCCTCCAAAGGAAGATGCGCCAGGCCGGCTGCAGGGCCAGTGATCTGAAACAGATTTGTCCCAGGCAGCGAGTAGCCACTGCTTATGCTACTCTCGCTCCCATTGCGGCTTCTGCTTCGGCCTCGTCCGGCTCGCCCTACACCGTCCCTACTGCTGCTGTGTCCATAGTGGCCCGGTGCTGTCCAGGTCAGGATACGCAGCCAGGCGTAGAAGTCGTCCATGTTGGCCACACTGGAATTGCCGGCTTTGCCGCTGAGGCCGGCTAGGAGCTCGTTGGGGATGCTTCGATGTGCCTGCAAAAGCTGAAATGCATCACTTAGCACATCGTGGTGGATAATAGCAGCGTGGTCGAGGTTGAGGAGGAACATGCCGTTATTGTTTTCGGTGTTGCCGCTACTGGGCCCCTCGTAGCCTTGGTTCTCATGGCTGCCGCCTCCATACTGGTGTATAGAAACTTCCGTTGGAGGGAAGGAGCCGCTAAATGCGGGCGTGTGCCCAGTGTCGTACAAAGCGGGCATTCCACCGCCCTCATCACTCCCCTCTGTCATCTGTGTATCTGGAATCATATAGTCCTCGCTCGCCACTGATCCCAAACCTTGCCATCGGTCCAGTAGAGGATCGGTTCCAAGCACATTATTTCCTGTTGCTGCAGCTGCAACCGTGAAGATATTCCATTGCTGCTGCTGCTGCTGCTGTTGAAGAAATTGCTGTTGGTGCCGGCGCTGTTGCTGGATGGCATTGGCCATAAAATGAGTCTGGTCCGTTATGGGGTATGTGCCCGCGAGCAGTGGCATTGACTGGAGGGGAGGAGAAGGAAGGGAGTCCGGGATCGCGTGCGGCATGCTGTGTGCGGCCTGTGGTAGCGTGTTAGGCCGGTGCTGTCGGCGCCGCTGTTGGTGAGTCGGAGGCAACATCGGGCTGCGGATGTCGCTGAACTTGGCATAGTCGTAGTCTTGCGCAGGAAGGACTACCTTGAAGGCCGGCTCGCGTGGCACGGCCGGGTTTTGACGTCTGTTTACTGTGTTAGGTGTGTGGACTTGCGTCGTTCGTTCTTGATTACCATAGAACCAAGAACCGTGCCCTCCATAAGCCAAGGAGAAAATATCAATGGAGGTCAACGCACTTGTTTTGCTTGTACTCGCATGGGGGCTGTGGATACCGCTTGACGCAGTTGCCACACGGTCGGCCTTGATCGCACTTTTGTTTTCGTCGTCGACACTCGCTGCAGCTCGTTGTGACGCGCTCGGCGCGTGGTGTTCGTACGCAGACTTGCATGTCTTCTGGTGCGGCGGGTAGCAGAGGAGGCGCTGGTAAAAGTAGTGCGTGCGATGCTGTGCTAGCATTGGCGGCAGAGAATGAGAGCTGGGGCATGTGAATAGATGGAGGCGGCGGGACGGATGCAATTGTCGGTGGGAGGGAAGAAGATATTAGTAGGCCCTCAGTGGCCTTCAGTAAGCCTTGCCGGTTGCGTTCCTCGGGGCGTTTCTGCATTGTCTCGAGATCGTGAGGATGGTGAGAGACGATGGTAGTTGAATGGGGAAAGAGTGGAAGGAGAATGAGGAAAGGAGAAACGAGAAGAAATAAAGGGTAGCGGAAAGGAGAGATGATAAGCCAAATGAAGAGGGGCTCCTCACAGCAAAGGTACAACGTACGAGGCCGGTGAGGCTGCTGGCTGTCGTGAGGTTATATGCACTTTGCCTTTCCCGTCAGCTTTGCGTGTGTGCATGACTGTCTGGCTGCTTGGGCGGCCTGTTTGGTTTGGCCACTGTGGTATGGACCTACCTTGACGTGGATTTCCATCTTTCTTATATTTTGTTTCTGACTGTGTTGATATCCGCCCTTACAGCTATATTTGCGTGTGCCGCCCCTGTGCTTTCTGTTTTCTATGTTATGTTTCCAAAAACTCATCCAGGCCACTCGGTTTCTTATTCTCTGATTTATTCTTGCTTTTTTATCATCCTGCTCTATTCCTCCACGCCACCTACGGTCCCAGCATGTTCCGGTATGCCACACCCCTTCCCCACCACAGCCGAGCTGCCCATTACCTTGCTTCTGCCCGTAGGGCTGAATCGTCCTATTCTGCATCCCGCATGCCCTTCCTCGCTCATCTCCCACACACCCCCTGAGGCGACCTTTTTTTTTTCTTTTTCTTTCTTTCTTTAAATAAATCTAGCCCACCTCCTGGCCCATTCAAAGAAAAGGGGTGTGGGCTACTGTCTGTTGCTGTACTCCGTACACAGTACTGTGTCCTAGACCAGGAGGGTAGTCTCTGGTCTAGCTCACCTTGACATTGAGCTGTTGGAGCCAGACTGATTGCCAAGCTTGGCGCGTGGAGTTGAGTTATGGAGTACAGGGAGTCAAGGACAGACGAAAGGTAGACGTAAGGTAGGGACGGTGGGAAAACTAGTGGCAGGAGCAACAAGAAGAACAGATAAAACGGCACAGTTGGCTGCACCCAGTTTGTAGGGGCAGGAAAAAGAAAATAAATGTGACAAGGGCATCGGACTTTGCCATGCAAGCTGTCGGAATTGGGCCACTTATGGTTTAGCGAGAGAGAATGTGTGTTTCTTAGGTAGCCAATAGGCTGAAGCCAGGATGGCAGAGTTAGAAGAAGACAAAATAGAGTGCCTGAGGAGCTGTAAGAAAGAAAAGAGTGCAATACAAATAACGTAGAATTTGAGAAAAGAATGAGAACGAGAAGACGGTCAATCAAGAACAGGACACGCAGTGAGCGGCAGTCGTAAAACAGGCAGTGAGCGTGGGCCGTTGTGAGATCTTCTATACGAAGATGACAGGACACGGCACGTACGCCGTTTGACAGATAGTGAAGAGGGAGAAGGGGGCAGAAAGACCTAAAAAAAAAATAAAAAAATAAAAAAAAAAAAAATTAAGTGATGCATGCAATAGTGAGGTAGCAGCTTACGTCGTTCTTGCTGACGCCGTTGTGGTCCCATAGTTTTGTTCCCATCTAAAACAAAAATTAAGGTTTTCGTTGGTTGTTCCTTTAGCGGCCCGGCAGTGTGAGATCCTTGGCTATCCAAAGAGGAAAAAGAGAGCACGGAGGAGAGGAGAAAAGGGAGCAATTGACACAGCACAGACATCTAGCATCGGAGATCACCCAAGCACGCAGACGTAAGAAACAAGACACGGCCACAAATAGGAACGGCAGACTGTCACACGATGTACTCCGTACCTCGTCCTGCAATACCATGTGCGTGCTTCTTTAGGACCTGCAACATTTGCTCTCTCCACCCTGGCCGCAGCGTGGTCTAGACCAAGCCTCAGGGTAACAACGGCAGACCAAAGCTAGCCGGAAGGAATGATGCAAAGGGGATGTCTACATAGGCTACCGCCCGGCTTGCTGGCTGAGTGTTATTGAGCGGGCAAGCACTAAAGGGCGGTCTACCATACTGCCGGAGTGGCTCGAAGTCGAAGAGGAGAAGAGGACAAGGAGTGGCTGCTGTTTGTGCAAGGTCTTTCCTTTTGCTAGATACGAGTACAAAGTGCCTGTGGGAAGAAAAGACAAGGGTGGCTACAAATGATAGGGTCCAAGAAAGCCACAGAAAACAACAGACAATCTAATGGTTTTTTGTCGGTCCTCAAACTTGATTTTCTCGGACAAAACAGGGCTACATAAAATATGTGAAGCAGCCAGGACATTGCTGCGTAGTAACATCTTCCAACCATGCAACTAAAAGCAATTAATCACGAAAGAGATAAATGTCAATAGAAAATAAGAGCAGCAGTCGTCCAAAAATTATCCAAAAAAAAAGGCTTTTCAAAATTTAAGCGAGACCCAACGGCGAACCAAAAGAGCCCAGCCTCAGCTAAGAGGCGCGAAAAGAACCGTAAAAGCGCCACAAAGCCACAAACATTAAAATCGCTAAGAAATGGGGAAATCACGACAGAAAGAGGAAAACGGGACAGCTGCCAAGCAGAGAAGGCAAAACACCTACGTTTCGTTCTATGTAAGCGGGACAGTCAAATGTGTCGATATCCAGAGCGTGAGATGGCGAGTCGACAAGACCCACGAAGCCAGCGCACTAAGAGCCTTTACACTAAAAACCCTTCCATATACCAGGCTCGTGCAGGTCGTGCTATTCACACAGCTTTTCTCCCGCCAGCGGAGAATGCCGAGCCAGCCATCAGGCCACGAATGCAACCTTTTTTGATCAGGAAAAGTTGTACGGAGTGAAAGAGAGCTTAGCGCTATTCATAGCATACCGGGAGCTGCCAAGGGCAACCCGTGCTATCTATCGCTCTTGTGAAATTCAACAGACTCATTGAAGATTGGTCTGTGTACGAAGAAGTGGAGCCTGCGGCTAGTCGTGTAAATAATGTAAATACCGCCTTAACACATTACATAATCTATATATGATACGATGTACTCTACTAGGATTCTAAATATACAAAAAGAGAAGAAGTATCGCACAGCACAGTGGCTTGAACTCCGTAGGGCAGAGTTGCTGCGTACCGCAGTCTTGGGATCCGGAGCAGAAAAGCCAAGTGAGCCCCAGCCATCGATCAGAGGAGGGAAACAGAAACAGACTATTGTGACATGTTTGTGCCAACTATTCATTCACCAGGCTTGGCGACACTCACATCTCGTCTGTCATTCGCTTCTTTTAGTGCCAACGAGTTGCCAATAGTCCAACGGCCTCCAAAGGGTGTCATGGTCTAATCCACTTCGATAGTCTAGCAAGCGAGCCCATAACCCAAACCTAAATTGATGCCAACAACATCGCCAATAAGGTCCTGTGCCGATGCGTGTTCTTAGAAAACTCCGGTGGGCTGATATAAAGGACCATGGAGGAGGGCACCCTAGGAGACGGCAAACGTAGACTCCGACCAGGTCTTTTAGTTTTTTGGTTAGTTTTGTTTTCCTTAGAATGCTCACGCCGAAGTTAGACGACAGTAATATAACGAAACACTTCATCTTCATGGCACGCCAGGGTCATACCTTTCTCGCGTGTAGTTATTCTTTTCCTTCTACCATCTACAATTCTTAAAGTTACGGGCCCCTGCTACAGGCGAAAAAAAAGAAAAAGAAAAAGAAAAAAAGAAAAAAAAAGAAGAAGAAAAAGGCATTGAGCAAAGAGATTTGTCACCTACCAACCACTATATTCGATCTGCCACAATCAACGATGCCGGTGGCGAGAATGATAACAGGTCAATTAGTCCTATTCTCCCCGGAAGCAATCATCAATGTTTATCATCAACGATTCCCAAGTTTATATTGTATTGAGCGCTGAGCTGCGCATGTTTAGTAAATTAACAAACTGAGAAAGCTAAAGTGGATTTAAAATACCAGCTTTAAAAACGGCTCCGAACAAAAGAACAGAAGCAACTTAGTCACCTTCTCATCGTCCCGGGCTATGTACGACAAATGTCACCCTTGCATTTACGAGTTGCCTGGTGAGGGGCAGCGGCGCGAGCTCGGCGAGCTGCGCAACGGCTGTTTCGAGAAGTTTTTACAGAGGGCCTGCAGTATGTACCCAGAGAACTGCAGCTATCAATAAATATGCATGCACCCTGCAGCCCTAAGGATGGATGCGAGGATGAATAAGAAAATAGAGTGAACTGCAAGCAAGCTTGGGCCGCAGTACGATTACTTACTCCGTTCCAACGGGGCAGTAATCTTCCGATGCACTCTCTTCATTCTATTCCTATCATCGCAGTTCAACCTTAATACTTTGTTCAATTTCTATCTTATCTGTTCCCCCCCCCCCTCCGCACCCCCCTCGGCATACTTTTTGAGTCGAAACAGACAGCAGCAGTAGTGACTTGAAAAGCCTCATTTCTTTGGCCTCGAGTCGCAGCCCAACGTGGCTGGACAATATTGGAAACGGCATGATGTGTATTATTGGCTGGGAAAGGGAAGTACACAGCTCAAAACAGACGGGCAAGTAGCGGAACGATTATCGGCACTAGAGGTGCACATACCCCAGCACACATATGGTACAACAGCCATTCCCTTCTTGAGCTGGATACTACGCTTCGCTCTACATCTGTATCTTCTATACCAGCTGAGGCCAAGACCTTGGTATTGGATGTGTGCGCCGCGTTTCACAGCCATGCTATGTGTCAATGCCCATGCATCCTCATTGAGCTTTCAGCCCTATGCCGAAGCATGCCCAGACTTGAATGCATCCTGTTTCGCCTACGCCTTCTTGCGTTCTGGACTCCCAGTATACCACTTGGCGTACAGTCTTGACTTATGTTGCATCCTTTTCGACCTTTGCTTCGTAGAACTAGTACACATTCCTGCTTGCCCAAAACTCCACATACTGAACCGTCATTCGACAATGCCAGATATTTCTTGCTTTGGTACCACGGCAAGCCCTGTTCCAAGTAGGAAACCTGTGCGAAATGTTCGGCGCATTCAGCCACCAGATGCACATCCGAACGTCAAAAGTAACCTCTGATCAACGGAAACAGTTACACTATTCCGATCAACGGACTTTCATGCCCTTGTAGTAGTCGGCCGTGTTGATGGGCTCCGGGTATAGGTCAGGGTAAGCCAGCTCACGACCGCGCATGTACTCCTTAAGCGATAAAACCACGTAAACAAGTAATCGCAACTATTACTTATGGGGTCCGACTGCAAGGTCAAAGTACCAAGCAGATTGTGTGCGCATCCATGACCTTCGTCAAATTTGGAATTTGTCCCGTAATATGACATGCCAGCACTGTCCCGGCGTTGACCAAGCAGCGTAGCTTGTGATGTGTGTTCTGAGTAAAGCCAAACCCATTGGCCTATCCACCTTCGGTGGTTTTGCAAGGCCTTCAAATATACAGCGCTGTTCAATGGCCACATTGGCTTCCTTGAATTCCGAGTTGGTACGGAGAAGCTCATCATTGGTGGTCAATCCGTGATATAGAATATCGCAGCGCCTATGAAGAAAGCCTGCCGGGGTCAGGTCACAGGTTTTCATGTGGTTCAGTACCTCTACTGTATATAGGACGCGGACATAATTCACTACCTTTTTTTTATTTTTTAATGCTTTATCTATCTATTACTACGCCACAGAGACAAATATCTGCCTCCCAAAGAAAGAGTGGTATAATTTAAATGATTATAGAGCTGGTCTTTATTCCGGGTGTACACCGAAGACGCTTCAGTTTTTGTTGACCTCGAGCTTTGATATCCAGCATTATATCTTTCAACCGCCAGGCCTGTGCTTGAAAATAGAAGAGGTCTAGTCATGAGTACAGAAAGTTGAGATCAAGCGACGTGAGACCCAACAAAGGGGCAGGTGTCAGTGTAAATCGAAGATGTTTATTCGCATGTGAAGAAGAGAGAAGATGGAGCTGACGACGGATGCGAAAAGTAAATTGCAAGGCCAAAAAAGTCGATGGCGAAAACTTTACTCGTTGTACTGATTATCTAATCGCTATCATAACATTGCATTTCTAAACCAACACGCCGCAAGTATTATTACCCCAAAAAAAAGTATATCCAAAACACCCCGCAAGCTTTGATAAATAAATAAAAAACACACCCTCACCTATCAAACAGTATCCTGTCCAACACGACTCCATCACAGCTCTATTTTATGTCACCCGAGCATAGCGGGAGAGGACCGGGAATGCCATTGCTGCCTGGTAGCCAACTGAGTAGTTATCTAGGTTGCGAATGTGCGCCTCGAAAATGGGGTTCAGCGCAAGGCGTTTCCCGTCCGCGCACTCCATGAATGTATGTGCCTCGGTGTAGGGCCAGTTAAGTGAGACTGTGTTCCCTAGAACGAAGCGCAGCAGTTCAAACGCGCTGTAGTCCCCACCACGGATGAGGCTATCACGCACATCTGGCCAGATGATCATGTCCACCCATGCGGGGTGTGGGACACGCCGTTGTAGGGGAGTCGGCCTCATAAACTCGGGCATCGCCTCATAATTTTCCTTGGTAGGGCACAGGCACCACCGTAGATAGATTGCAAGTTTGTAAAGGAAACACAGTCTGCCCGTTAAGTGCTTCACCGGGGATCTCCAAACCACATGTGTAGCAACAGCTGCAAGAACAGGACGCGACGCAATCACGGCAGCGGACTCATCGTCACCAGACGATGAGGAGTCGACTGGCGAGGGCGGGTTAGCTGCCGATGCGGCCACCGCTGATGCTCTGGCAGCTGCCGCCAAGGATGAATCAGACAGAATAGATGACGCACCACCTGCAGAAGCCGCTGCTAATGCCTGCAGCAGCTCCTCTCCCATCACACTGCTGCTCGGTCCCGAGCTATTGCGGGCTGACCGCGGCTTATTGTCTGTGCTCAAACGTGACATGAGACCCTCAATGGTGGGGAACATGGGTTGGCTGAATTCGTTTGTGCTGTAGCGCTGGACAAGTGCCTGACTCGTGATGAGAAACAGCTTGTCCAACTCCGTTGCCACCGGCATATTGAGCGGTAGCACCATCCAGTCCGGCATACCAGATCTGGGTGCTGAGTATCGACCGGCAAGGTAGTAGGGCATGTAGGAGAGGCTGGTCAAAAATGGCGATGGTGGAGTTGCACCGTACATGGCCTGATATCTCTGGATGTTTTGGCGATAGTATGGGTTAAGATGATGTTGCTGTTGCTCTTGCTGTTGATTTTGGTTCTGGTGATGAACTTGTTCTTGTCGTTGGTAATCTGGGTCGAGCGCGGACAGGAAATCGGTGTAGATTGGCTGCGCGCCAAACATTTCGTTGGCATCCACAGGGACATGTCCATTAATTTCGGTGTTGTCGTAAAGCTGAAAAGGCGTGGTATCGAAGAGGTCGAGCTGCAGACCGCCATCTACGCGGACATTCGCCTGAGCTTGCACTTGTGTCTGGGCCTGCAATTGCAATTGTGTTGCAGACTGAAGCGATAGCAGCCCGGCCTCACGAGCCCTTGATGTAGTATTCGGAGCAATAAGAGACTGTGGCCAACTAACATCACTGGATGCTGAAGAAGAGCCAACTCCGGCCGCGGCCTGCCGGCTGTGTATCTGAGGGCCCGTGGACGACAGATATGCGGACCCGTCAGTACCAACCGGCGATGTCGAGCCTATTACATTGTTGTTGGGCCGACTAGTTGCCGGAAGCAACGTCGGTAGAGACGATACGGCTGAGGCTGCAGAGATATCACGGATGGATGACTCGCCGTGGAGGTCGTGGATAGCCGAGGACGGCTCTGCATCCCGCTCTGTCCCCATGTCATCAACGCCGTCGCCCTCGTACACGCGAAGCTTGGCTTTGCTTGCATCGAGGCTTTCTTTCAGCCTTGCAACCTCAGCCTCGAGCTCAGCAATGTAAAGGCGCTTCTTCTGGCGCCAGTGTTGTTGGTTGGTGCGGTCAATGGCACGCTTCTTCTCGACCTGCGACGGAGTCAAGTTGCAGACGCGCCGGCGGGCACGAGCAGCATTGCTGGTGTCGGTGACACCGCTCTTAGTGTTGTTAGTATCGTTGCTATACATAGCGGCAGCCGCAAACGTGAGCAAGCCTGTGGCCGGCGCCCGTGATGGTGTGTTGAACGTTGTATCGATCAATGGTCGTGGGACAACTGGGTTCTGTTCGTCTATCGGTCATGCACCGGCACTGGTCATGATGGCGCATCACGGAGTGGAGATGAGAGGATAAGCAAGATCGATCAGGGTCGTTGGTTCAAAGGGTCGAAAGGTCGAAAGGTCGATAGGTCGATATGATAAGTAGATCAGAGGTTAGGGATAGACGGACGAGGAGCGAGGAGATGAGGGAAAGGATGGATAAAAATTAGGCCGTCAGGGCAGTCGTGGAGACGGGGAGCAAAGTCTTGAAGACTCGGCCCGTCGCCAAAGCACACGAACTAACTAACCACGATCACGTCTTCGTGTGTTGCGAATGCGCATGCTGCAATAGGTGCTTTGAGGGCTGCACGTCTTCTTCGTCTCGAAGTTTCAAAATCGTCGTTGGAGACTGGAGCAGTTCCGTACAGAAGGCTAGTTCCCCGCCTCTGCAGCCCTCTGGTAGCTCTTTCCCCAAAGTCCCAATTGTGCAATTGTGGGTAAGGTTGACGAACATCGCCCATTGTGGTTAGGTGAGGACGACATCTGTCATGTTAGCGCCGATACCACGGCAGTTGCTCCACTTTGACGGCGCGGGGGTAAAAGGGCACCAACCGTGTAAGCCGGGAGCCTGGAGCGCAATCGGCGTTAGGAGGCAGATGAGCGCCGACATGGATACTAACGGGCTCAGGGGCTGTATTGCACTGTGTGGTAGAATTTTATTGAAAGTTTACCAGTATGACTTTCGGTACTGACAGAGCTGCACGTGGCTCAAGAACAAAAATCAGATGAAAATGAAGCAAAAATGAAGCAAAAATAACTCAATATGCACATACAAAAGATTGAAAAAAACCTCTCTTCAATAAGAACAAACAATGCCGGGTGAGAGAAGTGCAAATGAATAAGACGAAGTACACAGAAATTCCCAATCGTCGGTGACCCTAGCGTGTAATGTCAGGCGAGATCTATTAAGAAGGTAGTGAGCGGAGAGAGGACGACAAAAAGGCCCCCAAGAGCAACCTGCATAGGTGTATGGCTGGTGCATGACTGGTGCCTCCGGGAGTAAACAAGAAAAGAAAAAGAAAAATAAAGGGAGCCGCTGTTTCATAGAACGGTACGCCGTACATAAAGCAACGAGAGAAAGTCTTAATCGTATTCTAATCACGACATCTCGGTGAACTTCTTTTTTTCCAGCTTCTTCTTCACCAGCCACCCATTGGCCACCAAGAGCTGTGACACCATACCGACTTCAATCTCCCGCCGGAGCCTCGAGACACAGTTATGAAGGCCGGCTCTCTGCTTACCGGGGCGGCCCTCCTCTCCGGGCATGCCGTGGCCAAACAGCCCAACATCCTGTTCATCCTGACCGATGACATGGACTCGCGAGTTTCCCGCGCAAGAGGCCAATTAGGCGAGATGCGCGACGGCGAGATGACGTCTATTCCGGCCTCCAAAACACAAACCTCCGACTGACAAATCAGCCATATGGTGGTCTTTGGAGCATATGTCTCTACTCCAGAAGCACCTAGTCAACGAAGGCACTGTCGCCATCTGTTGCCCGTCGCGCGTCAACCTGTGGAGCGGCCGTGCCGCACACAATACGAACGTCACGGACGTCTGGGCGCCCTACGGCGGTTATCTGAAGGTCGTACGCGAGGGCATAAACGACAATTACCTGCCGCACTGGCTGCAGGCCGCAGGATACAACACACACTATGCAGGCAAATTCTGGAACCAGCATACCGTGGCAACGGCGAGGATTCGTTCCAGTCGGCGCCGGGCTACGCCGAGCGTCATGCCCACCTCTTCAAAGACTATCAGATTCCTCGTGGAGAGAGCTTCAACCCCAAAGAGCAGGGTGGCGTGAGCTGGATTGCTGGCCTGCCGCGGTTGAACGACACTGTGATCGCCTACAACGACGAGTTTCAGCGGTCGCGCCTGCGTGCCCTGCAGTCTGTCGATGAGAGTACAGCAGCTTTGCTACATCTGCTTGAAGCCTCGGGCGAGCTCGACAGCACGTACATCTTCTACACTACCGACAATGGCTACCATATCAGTCAGCACCGCATGCACCCGGGCAAGGAATGCGGCTTCGAGACTGATGTTAAAATTCCCATGATCGTGCGCGGACCAGGCGTGTCGCGTAGCCACATCTCGGATGCCGTGACAGCCCACACTGATGTCGCGTCGACTATCATGAAACTTGCTGGCCGACCGCTTGAGAACACCGACGGCGTGCCCATGCCGTTGTCGCGTGGGGCGCAGGATGCGGCACGCACGGAACACGTCACAATCGAGTTCTGGGGCCTGGGAATTCCCGAAGGTGAATATGGGCGCTATGGTGATGCCAACATGACCGACGACTACGGTGCTGCCGCACACGCCGCACCTAACAATACGTACAAGGGCCTGCGCGTTATCGGCGATGCGTACAACCTGCACTACTCCGTCTGGTGCACCAACGAGACGGAACTGTACAATCTTGTCGAGGATCCTTATGAGGTGCACAACCTGCTTGATGCCAATGGCCGCCACGCCGTCCAGGCCAACGCCTTCCGTATTGCCGGCCGGTCTCTGGACCAGATTGTGGCCCGTCTTGATGTGCTGCTGGTTGTGCTGAAGACGTGCGTGCGCGAGACGTGTCGTGAGCCATGGCGCGCGCTGCATCCGCAGGGCGATGTGGCCTCGCTGCACGACAGCCTGGCACCACACTTTGACGCGTTCTATGCCAGCCAGCCTCGTGTCCACTTCACAAAGTGCGAGCTGGGCTACATTGCTCATAGCGAGGGCCCCAACTATGTGAGCCAATTCGGCGGCGGCATCTACCACGGCCATATCCCTTCAAATGCCAAGGCTGCGCCGGACAGAGATGCTACTCAGGCTGGGTACAATCGCAAGGCGGTCGAGTACCTCGGACCACAGCATCGAATCGGCATGTGGACATAAAAGAGGTATTGAGCAGAAGAAGCAGGGCTGTCGAAAGGCAGCCAGTTTGAGCCGACGATGTCGACCGTCGAGTGTATATATCAGTCGTGACTCTCCGCGAAATGAGACCTAGAACTGTCCGTTTGGGGATGCTGGATGGGCCCTCTTCTGTGTGTACTGTGTGCATGTGTCGTGCAGCCATCAAAATAAAAGTCGAAAGCAAGAAAACATGTCGGGAAGCGTTTGTATTGGCCCCATACGGCCAGGCCACGCAGAAACAGAGTGTTACCGATGGGAAGGATGAGCGGGACGGTCTGCCCGCACCTGCCGCTGTCTGTTGGCCCCAAAAGGGGTAAATTGCCCATTTGGAGGAGCGGCTGAACCGCCGCTCGAACCTGCTCGTTGGGGCGTCACGTAGATCAGCCAGACCCAAAGAGGCAGCAGCGGCACACAGAGTGGGAAAGAGCGACAGAAAAGACGGCGGACAGGAGACACAGGAGACCCAGAAAATAGGAAGGCGCCTGTGCGAGACCCAGACACCTGGTATTAATCCCCAGTCCCCACTCTGCGCAAAACACGGAAACCGACAAACCGCTGCAACCACCTGCCCTCGCAATGAGAGCCGTCTGCAAAAGCAGAAGCAATAAACGACAAAACGTGTCGTACGACAACCGCCATCACGTTCACGCACCACATACAAGAACAAGAAGAAGAAGAAGAAGAAGACTACGGCAACGGACCACAGTCTGTTATCGTCTTTTTGAAGTCCAGGTATACGACGTAATACAGTACACAGTACATATGTATCTTATGTGGACATGCTCCACGCTAGTGCTGGCTGGCCAAGAATAGCCACTTCTCCTGAAACCATCACATACTGAGTACTCCGTACGACGTACTGGCTAAGAGTGATTAGCCAGGGCCTTCGAGCGGATGTTGAGGAAACGGATAGGAGACGATCGCCTCGCCCTTATTTCCCTGCTCCTCCTTCTGTCCATCCGTCCCCGCCGCAATACCCGCCATGGCTCCCTCACCAGAAATCCCGCCAGACTGGTTCACGGCTTATGCCGCGGATTTCGAGTCCCAGAGCGCTGGGACCAACAGCCAAGCCGTCATCGCCAACTCTTTCCACTTGCCTCACATCAACATACGAAGTGTATCTCCATCTTGTGTCACAAGCCAAAGCCGCTTAGCAGCAAAGACGACGGGCGAAAAGCACACCTGCTCAGGAGGATCTTCTCAACAAACAGGTGCCACGGATAATCACGCAAGAAGGGGGGGAGAGTGAGAGAGAGCGGGAGAGCGAAAGGGTGACATTGGACCGGCAATAGCAATACAAGAGTAAGATGCCCACTGGAGACCGACTGGAGCAGACTTAGTAGTATTACTCCGTACTGTTAGTTTTTTGGATGCCCCGCCTCAGCCCCCCTCGGCCGATACCTACTTCGTACTGCCTCCTTTCTTTCCCACCGTCGTTCCCTAGACAGCGGATGATCCCGGCGCTTCCTGTCTCCTTAAACCCAACGTCAGCTGCTAACGAGGTCTTCCCAGCATCGCAACCACCTTTGTCACAGATAGCCCCGGCCCCCTTTTTGTCCTGTCTGAACAGAGTCAAGAAACTTGCCTTGCCCAAAGACAGCCGCCGCGCAGGAAGTCTGATCGCCATTTTGTGTCATCTCACATACCACCGCCGTCACCAGTCGTCCACAACCTCACATTCCCACATCCTCGCTCACATCTCCGCATTCCCGTATCCTAGCATCCTCACAACCTCGCAACCTCATATCTCCAGACATGGCTTCAACAAGCCCCAAGGTGGCCATCGTCGGCGCCGGCCTGACTGGCCTTCTGGCCGCTCACGGCCTCAAAAAGGTGAGACACAACCCAAACTGTCGAATTCCTCAACTACCTGCCTGCGCGGTGTGACCAACAAAGACACGCAAGTACGTCGTACTCCGTACTCCCCGTACGCAAAAACACAGGCTGACTTACTTTGTACGCATGTACCCTGCGCTCAACAGAACGGATTCGACGTCGCCATTTTTGACGGCGAGGCACACATCGATGCCCGCCCCCGTGACTGGACCATTGTCCTGCACTGGGCCCTTCCCGTCATGCAGGCGCTGCTTCCCGACGATGTCGCCGCCAAGCTGCCACGCGCCATCTGTAACCCCGACCTCGAGTTCGATGCCAACGCCGAGAGCTTTGCCGTGTACAACGGCGTCACCGGTGACCTCATGTTTGCCAGCCCCATGCCCGGCTCCCGCCGCATCTCGCGTCAGCGCCTGCGCAGCGTTTTAGCCGAGGGTCTCGACATCCAGTGGGGCAAGAAGGTTCAGAGCATTACTACCGCTACCACCACCGAAGGCGACAAATGGGCCCCTGCTCTAGCACTTGCCTTTGAGGATGGCTCTACCTTCGCTGCCGACTTTGTCCTGGGTGCCGATGGCGCACACTCCCGCATGCGCGGCGTTGTCGTCAACAGCGCTGAAAAGGCCCGCAGCACACCCTCTGGGCTGCTGTTTGCCACAGCCATTGTCAACTATGGTGACGCTGCCAAGGTCAAGGCCGTCACTGACGCGCACCCCGTTGCTGCTGCCGCTATGGGAACGGATGCAGTGGCCGGCTGTGGCGTGCTGTATGTGAACGACGGCTCCGAAGGTGCAACAGCGCGTGAACCCGCTGACTGGACCACCTTCTGGATCAAGATCTGGCAGGGCCACCTCGATAAGGCCATCCAGGGCCAGGAGGCCATTGATCTGCTCAAGAACAGTGAGAGCTCCAAAAAATTGGCTGCGCCCTTCAATCAACAGATCCAGTGGACTCCAGAGGGCTCTCTGTGTTATATTGACGAGATGAAGTACTGGGTTCCCGTGCCGTTTGCCGGCGCAGAGGCAACCCAGGACGCGCGTGTGACGCTTGCCGGCGATGCCTTCCACCCAATGCTGGTCTATCGCGGCCAAGGCTTCCAGCACGCCATCATTGACGTTGACAACTACATCAAGGCGCTGGTGGCCGTCCGGGATGCGAACTGGGATGCAGACGTGCGTCGGCGCGAGATTGGCGCCTACAACGCCGAAGTCATCGAGCGTGGTGCCAAAGCGGTGACGCAGTCGGTGCAGGAGGCTGCCCTATCGTTTGATGTCGAGAAGGTGAGCAAAATGCTTATGGCGCGGCAGGGCCACGGGCGGTCCGCATGAAGCCCCCTGGGCGGACAAGGCTGATGGCGGAGGATTCAACACAAGAGAGTTGGATGGCCTACCAACTTTTGGAACCGGTCGGCCGTGTGCCGTTCTTTGTTGTTGCCCGCTGTATACATTCCCATTCCCGGCCGCATTCTCTCTTCAATTGTTTTTTTGCCATCACAATTTGCTCTTCTCTCTGCTGTTGTTTCTTTCTATTTTTTGGTCGTGCAGCCGCCTTCCGCTCAATCGTCGACCCCAACAATCTTTGTCTACTATTTCTTGCTTTTTCAAAGACAGCAACAGAATTCATTGGATGCCAAACGCACAAATCATTTATCAATCTTGGAAATTTTTTTGGTCAATCACGATCAACATCCCTTAACCCCAATTGACGCGAAAACACCCGCGTGATTCTAAGTTCCCGGGTTGCACCTTATCTACTCCGTATATGTACATATGCACAGGTGCTTGGCCAAAAAGCTGGGAAAAGCAAAATTAAGAAACCAACTGACTCGACTTCGAAAGCCCGTCACAAGGGCTACAGTGCTCACATCCAAGATGCATCCATTGGCTGCACGCCAACTGCCAGAGTGCATACCACCCAATCCTGACGCCATCCCCTGCACTTTAACGCTGTGGCATGGCCGGCTCTAGAAGCGAGAGGCATAAATAAGCGAGGAGACAGGCATATGCACGCACGCTGTTGATATTGGACGAGGGGCCATCCAGAACGAACCGTGGGGGCAGTCCAACGAAAGGAAATGTCTGGGAGGCTTTTTTTATAAATAAAAAAAAAACCTTTCTTTCTGGACGTTCCGGTACGATGCTAATCGTCAAAATCCTACATGCTGCCAGTTATCGCACTGCAGACGTATGTATGAACATCTTGATCTCAGCCTGTAATGAAAGCACAGCGTTCTAAATGAAAGATTGGCCGCATCGTCCTCGACCTGTCTTTCCTAGCCGGCCAGTACCCGCAATGGCTTCCGCTGCAGCCGAGACCATCCTTGCGCTTTTCTTTTTCTTCTTCTTCTTGTTTTTTTCTTCTTTTCTTCTTCTCCCCGACGGGTGGCAGAAGTAAAGACAGACTATTACTGAAGTCTGCTCCCTGAATGCCTCATTGCTTCCCAGACGTGCAACGGAGGAGGACATGCTCTTCCAAAAACCGGTCGATGTGCATTGTGTAGACATGTGCAGATTCCAAAAACCAAGCAATAGCTCCTATTCCTGCCCCTCTTGAGTTGTTAAGCGACGTCTCTTTTCACGGCGAACGAGCGGAGAAAGCAGTGAACAAGGCGCTACGGGTTCGCTTCCGGCCGGCCTATTCTCGCCTGGCCATTCCATCGCGTCCCTCTTAACTGCAACAAGTCTAGTGTCCGTCCGTTGCAGGTCTGGAGTTTGACATTGAAGGAGTCGTGATCCTAGTCAGGTCATGGTTTTGTCGAGTGCCGATAGCTGTCAACGTTGTCTGTACGAGGTACGGAGTATGTGCATACACAGTATATGTAACGCGGCAGCGGTTGTCAAAGACCGTAGGCTAAAAGGATGTGGATGGGAGCTTTGGCATCGAAGATGTTGGGATGATATGGTATGCTTGACGACGCGAGCAACTTCACAAAAAGGGAGTGCTTATGCTTGTGTATACTTGAACTCGTAGCACTTTCGTCCTGGTACTTCGTACTCAGTATTATTACTCTGTTAGGTTTGCGGCCACAGGAGGGTTCGCTGTCGGTGTGTTGCTGCAACAAAATGGAAATATCGCAGTGCCAGGTCGCAAAAAATGACAGAATTCGCCCAGAGACGAAGGAAAATGACAAGCGTGGAGTTTTTACCTAGCTCGAAGCACGAGTACGAGGACGTGATTGCGCTACTGCGGACGACAAATCCCATCTCGCTCCTTCTTCCTCAAGGTTCTTTTCGCCCAGTTTCGGCGCCTGGCACACTTTCATCCTCTCCTCCTTCCTTATTTTTTAAGCGTCCGATACACAAGTAAAGTAGTCGAGTACGAAGTAGTCTAAAACAAGCCATCCACGCCAGCACCCAAATGTGTGGGCAATCGCACAGAATAAAGGAAGGAGAAAGTAATATACATGCAGAGAGTCGAGCAGCAATTAGTCAGCAGAGAGACAAAAGAGACAGGAGAGATACTGAGTAGACTGGAGACGAGGGCTGGGGGGATCATACGCCCACGACGCTCGCTAAACTGCGCCTGCCTTCCGCCAATCTATAAAAAATGCCCGCCTATCGAACGACAGTCATTCTCGCCTGGCAGCCACAGGTGATGGCACACAAATGCCTTTATCCTTGCTTCCTTTGCGCTTTTCGCCCGGTGCACACTACTTTGTAAGTATGCATGAATGAGTTACATCCGAGAAGAAAGTATATCACGCACCATATTTGTTGTACCAGACCTCGATATCTAGCCCAGAGCGTATGTAAACGTACTTCGTAAGCAGCACATAGTTGGCCGACCACACAGAATATGATATGTAACTTTCGTAGGATCGTGATACCTTCGAAATTTTACTTAGGGTCGCTCTTTCCCCAAATAAAAGTCTTTTTTCCATGCCCCTCCTGCCCCTCCTGCCCTCTATTGAGTCCACGTAACTTGGGGGGGATGATCTTCTGTATGTACAAGGGTGGCCCGCAATAAAACAGGGCAAGTCGATACGTCTCCAGATGCAAAAATGTACATGTACGACATGCGTCCGGAGCTTTTGTTGTGATTTTTTTTTTGGTCCCGAGGCAAAGCCAGCACGAAAATAACCTGTAAGGGCAGCGTGTTCAGGGACAGGGTCTGTGCAGGTGACTTTAGCTGGCCATGGCTATGGGCTCGCAAAGTGCTGCTGGCACCTTCAATGCTACGTCGGGAAAGTGCGTCCTGTGGGCAACCGTTCGCACAAGCACGCGCATAAGCAAGAGCGAAGCACACACCCCGCGCACACATCCCGAATCCCCCTCAACACCCAAGTGTGAATGAGGTCTCTTTCGCCGGCACAGCTTCGGCGCTCCTTCCGTTGCCAGCGACGAGTTATTTTTCTATCTCGTTCGGACTTCCTTACTATTTAACATTCGTTACACTGTCCGTTGACCTGTCACTTTCTTCTCGCTCTCGGTGTTCCTCCCTCTTCTTCATTATTTTTCTCTTTCTCGAAACTCTTGTTACGCCGTTAGCTTTGCTCTCCACAGCCCGTTGAACACCACTTCTTGCAACATCTGTCTGTGCTGACAGCCACTAGCGCACCGCCTTGGCCTGGCCCGAATTTCTGTACATATTTACTCGTACGGAATAGTTCCTGTCAACTTTGTCCCTGCCCGCCAACCGCCCGCCCACTCGCTCTCGCTCTTGTCTCCCTGCCTCCTGGTCCCACGCCACCAAACGTATGCGTAGACACTTCTCGTTCTTGGTCCCTTTTCTACTTCGCCCAACCCTGTGTCGCAAAACCTGCTTTTCTCCTTTGCTTTGCTACTTGAACACTCGGCCTTAGCGACACGATTCTACAGGGGCCGACGACACTGCACACTTCAGCTGGTTATTTGTCACCATACATACGGCTACATACAACTCCGCACCTGGCAGCATAAAACTCGTGGAAAACACCTGTGGAACGCGACTCCTCGAACAGATCGTGCAGAACCCCGAACAACGAGACAACCATGAGCGAAGACGATGCGGAGGGCGGAAGAACGCCCACCGTGGCCGCCGACGCTGCCACTGCCAACACGGATGCCCCCAACGACCCCCCATCGACGTCAGGCTTCGTCATCGAAGCCGCCAGCCAACCCGGCGAAGAGGATGAATTCGACGTGGTAGAGGGTTACGAGACCTCCGAATCGCTGGCCTCCACAAGTGCCTCAACCAGCATTTACGCCCACACTTTCGAGAACGGCCGTCGGTATCACCACTTCAAAAACAGCCGCTATCCACTACCGGACGACGATATGGAACAGAGCAGAGAAGATATGAAGCATTCCATGATGCTGGAGCTCACCGATGGAAAACTGTTTTATGCTCCTATCGGTGACAATCCACAGGAAGTTTTAGATATCGGTACAGGAACAGGTATGTCTTGACAACATGCACATGTGAAAAGACGTCGGTAGTATATCCTTTTTGAATAAAGCTAACATGTTACCACAGGGATCTGGGCTATCGAATGTAAGATATGGATTCTTTGTGACGCATCACGCACTGCGCTGCAACGTCCCTATTCCGGGCTCTTGTTAGACTGCGAGCTATCATATGAAGACCAGTGTTGCTAACAATCCAGTCGGCGACCAATATCCAAGTGCACACGTTCGCGGTGTCGACATGTCACCCATCCAGCCTGCCTGGGTGCCCCCGAATGTCGACTTTCTAGTTGATGACTGCACCAACGAGTGGATAGCCACCAATGTCGACTTTGTTCACTTCCGTTTTATGGCAGTGATCCTTCCGGATGTACCCAACGTTATGAGGCACTGTTATAGGCAAGTCTACCTTTCACCCCGCAAATGGTTTAAGGAGGCAAGAAATGAGAACTCGACTAACCAAGATCATGAGCAGGAGTCTAAAGCCTGGCGGCTGGGTCGAGATGCAGGAACTGCATGGTGAGATCATGTGTGACGACAACACCATGCCAGATGATGACCCGCTCAAGTATGTCTACCAACTAGCCGACCAGGCCTTCGCCAAATTCGGCATGAATGTAAAGCTGGCACGAGATCTAGAGCCTGTTCTGCGCGAGGCCGGCTTTGTCAACATCCAGTGCGTTGCCAAAAAGGTTCCCATTGGTGTTTGGGCAAAAAATAAGACCTTGCGACTTATTGGCCTGTACCAGAAGATGGCTGTTGCCGATATCCTGGGTGCTGTTGCTGGCCGGCCGTTCGCAGCACTCGGCATCCCTGCCAATGAGCGGGAGGTGATTATTGCTCTGGCGAGGCGGTCCATGGAAGACAACAGCGTGCACCGCTACTTTATGTACTACTTCTGGTATGCCCAAAAGCCAACAGACGCGGTGGTCGAACACAGCCCGCCGCATTCGCCTTGATCTCGACATATAGGAGAGGTAGTCGACCGAAGCTGGCTCAACAAGACCAAACCCATGATGATGATAAAAAGGGATAATTCTCACGACATTAACGATAAAAATAACTCCATTTAGCAGCAGCATTTTATCAGGCATTCATTTCTTGCAGCGTATCACTTATCTTGTTTGAGAATCTTCCATAGATTTTGCTTAATTCATACTCTCTTTCTCGTACCTTCCAACTAGTCTCAGTTCGATCCTGGTTGGCATCATACGCCTCGCTCTCTGTGGTGTTTTCCCCCAGAGGCCATGATACCATGACCTTGGATAGATGATATATTCGGTTGCTCCATCCACGGTCACAAGAAAAGTGTGCTTGCGCTCCAGACAATCAGCCTTTATATATAAAAAATACGGAGGAAGTTGCTAACCCATGCCATTGCCCCCTTGGTATCTAAAATAACATAAAAGTAAAGTACGTACATAATTTATGAAAAGATGCTACTGTGTAAATAAGAAAAGAAGGGGAAAGAAAAAGAAAAAAAGAAAGAGAAAAGAGGAAAAAGGCAGATGTAGAAACCACGCTATTCCCAGCCCTCGCTTGGCCACCTACCGCCTCCGGTATTCTGGCTTCCTAGCCTTATTGACCGGAGGTGGCGGGGCTTCATCGTCATCGATCGGGTAGGGAGCACCTCCCATCGGCGTTGTGTATGAAGATGGCGTCGGTGGGAGTGGGGCGGTGGGAGGCGGTGCCGGGGCCGTCCTCCAAGTACCGCCGTTGTTTGTGCGACCGTTGCTTTCGGGCAATGGTGTCTTGGGGGGGAGCGGTGGAGGCTCGATGCGGTGCGACTGGTAGTGGGATTGCGGCTGTAATGGATGCTGGTACTCTTGCGCCTGGGGCTGCTGATTGGCCGCATTGCGCCATTGCTCTGGCGTCGGGGCCGATACCAGCAATCGATCGTCGTCGGCAGCGGGCCGGCCGTTACGGGGCGGTGGTGGAGGCACATTCCCACTGCTGTTGAAGGGAGGCGGGGGCGGGAGTGGAGCGTTCTGGCGCGGCAGCGGGGACGGTGTGGAGTTGCCAGGGACTTCGGCAATGGAAGGGTGCTGGCGCGGGGACGGCGGGGCATGATTTGAGAAGCGGTCGGAAGAGCTCCGTGGAGAAGGGCTGCCATTCGGGTTTGGGACAGACAGATGGTCAATGCCAGAGTCGTAGGATTGTCTCGGCGAGTAGGATGCCGGAGCAGACGCAGGGGTGGCGAACGTGGCTGGCATGTCGCCGGGCAGCTCGACGGCGAATACTTCCGCGGCAGGTAGCGGTGTTGCGCCTTGTGTGGGTTTCTGGACAGGCTCGGGCACGTCGGCGAGGCGGTTGTATCTCTCATTAGCACGGTTGATCTTGGCCAGCTTGGCGGCGGCGCTCTGAACCATGGTGCGCTCAGCAGTGCGTGAAAGATAACGCTTTGTGCTGGTGCTGATTTCTGCAAGGCGGCCCCATTCGTTCATGCCAAACTCGCCCACGCCGACCTCTACATTCAAGCGGTAGTAGTTTTCGACGTTGACACCGCGCTTGAGCAGATGCTCGCGCTGCATGTATTCGTGTATCTCTTCACAGCCCTCAATCTTGGAGATCAGGCGGCGGCGGGCCTCAGCAAAGTCACCGAGAAAGCCGTCGTACCACATCGGGTTGTTGTCGCTGCCACGAGGACGCTTCCCGGTGCCCACACTGACAAAAACGCCGACATCGCGGCCAGGCCACTCGTTGACGGTAGCCTCGTCGAGAGCGTAGGGTGAGGGGTTGAAATTACCGGTGCCGTCGTCGTGGAACACAGACTGGCCGATCTGGATGGGCTTGAATGCCAGGCCGATGGCGCAGGTTGCGCGGCCAGCCTCCCAAATGCGGCAGTCGAACTCGGGAGCCGGCTCACGCCTTGAGTCATAGGATCTCAACATGACGGGCTCTTCGCCTCGTGGTGCGCCTTTATATATCGCGGTGACCACCCTGAAGAAGATTTAGTCAGTTGATGCTAATTCAGCCAATGTATGAATTTTGGCTTCCTTCTCTTTCTTCTCTTCTCTTCTTCTTTTCTTAAATTGCCAACTTACGTTTTTGTGCGAAACTCTCTCGAGTCATACAGGAGCGCATTCGGGTCTCCTCGGCTCGACGAGTAGTAGGGTCTTGCCATCTGTGCAGCGGGACTTCGCGCGCTGAAACTGACGACACTGGCGTTGCTAGAGTGCCGGCGAGGCCCGGACGAAGACGACGTGCCGCTGCCGGGCCGGCCCGATGCCGCGCTAAAAGGGTTTGTAATGCTGCTGCCCGAAAACGAGTCTTTTCCCTCATTCGTGGCCACCGTATGCTCGCGCACGGCTTCTTTGATAGCATCCTCGAGGCGCGACGCCTTGAACAGCGTCGGGCGAGTTGGAATGCCGAGAATGGTCTTGTCGGTCTCGAAGACCATGCGCGTCATGCGCACATAGAGTTCTTTGCAGGTCTCAATATCGAGGCGTAGACGGCCGAGCATGAGGGCTATCAAGCCGCCCGTGCCGGTGCCCACAATCAAGTCGAAATGGTCTGCGGGCTTGGGGATCTCGTTACGATGAGGGGCACGACCCTCCATCTCGACGAATGTGCGGTGCATGATCTCTTGTAGAATGATGAATATGCTGTAGCCTCGTACGCCGCCGCCATCTAGTATACAAAATAAGAGGTTAGTTAGCAAGGTCGCGAGCGCAGTGGTGGTCCATGATACGAGAGGTCAACATACCGAGAGACAAGATACGAAGAGGTGGCCCCTTGGTCGTGTCTTTACGTTTTAGACTCGAATCCATGGCTGCTGTGTGAGTATTCCCTGTAGAAGTGTCGCAGGTAACGAAGGCAGGGCTCTTCCGCTGCCGTACTGGGTGGTTCACAATCTCTGAGCAGAGCGCGGGGGGGTTTTCGTTTGGTCAGTGTCGAATGTTGTGAGGTGTCGCGGGCGGTGGTAACGATGGCAATGTGTTAAGTCAAGCCAACGACCGGCGATCGAAGAATAGCAGGCAGAATGTCAAGAGAGTTTCGAGGGGATGGCGAGAGGAGGATTGCGAGAAAGGCAAGAATGGCAGATGGCAAAAGTTGGAAATAATTCGAAGGCTGGCTGCAAGTGGGTAGGCAAAAACGCTATGCGCTTGCTTGGCTGTCTGGCTGTGTAATTACGTCGTAGGAAGACAAGTAAAATCAGCACAATGCAGACAGCATGCAAACCGAGAAAATATTTCAGCCGTTTGCGGAGAAGTGAGAAGAGTCAATATGAGCGTTCTTGGATGTTGTTGTTTTGTTGGAAAATTGTGAGATCCTGCGTTGCGTTGCTGATGAATTGCGCTGCGAAACTGCCGTCTTGCTGTTTTGCTGTTTTTTCGTTGGGTTTGCTGATTCCGCTTACGACGATGACGGCAGAGGCGGACTCTCGTGCTTGCCCTCGTTTCCGCCCGCTCGCGCTGTGGCTAGGATTGGCCATGGCCTGGCCAGGACCCAAAATAATCATTGATGGCGTACATTTTGGCGGCGGCGCGGGGCGGGGTGTGCTTGCCTCCCTGAAAAGGCATTCGCAGATGGGCTGTACCTTGGCCTATGTCTTGGCAACGTGGGAGGGGCTTTGGGATGCAGTCCATCTGATCCATGCCGAGTTGAGCCCGTCCAATCCGGAAGGAACAAACGATAGCGCAGCGCAAACGTCTGGCGAATGGCAATATCTCCTGCTGAGGGAAGGGGCGACTTTCACCACATGTGTCCCCGACCAAGACGACGCAGTCCATAGGCGTGTGTGTATTATTTGTAGCAGTATCTTACCAACTGGGAAAGAGGCAGCCTAGCCTCGTGCCTTGTTTCTTCGTGTCCCAATTGTGACAAAGCGCCAAGCGTGTAAGAGTCTCACTGCGACGTAATTTTGGAGAGAATTCAGCAAAGCGGGATGAAGAAGCAACAACTTTCGTTATATGCATGCACTGTTACTGAAATGGCAGCCAGACAATCGAGGATGAACCCGTTTTGTTCATCTTATTTGCTTCTATCTCTACGTCGTACCTTTCTCAAGATTGTCGTCTTTGACAAGAGGCCCTGGCTTTGTTTCGTTTCTTTCTTACTTTCTTTTCTGGACCGCGGTCTTTCGCAGGGGTGGAGGCAAAAATAACAAGAGGAGTGACAGGAAGGCCTCATTCCTTGGCTCCCTGCCTTCTGCCTCCTGCCCTGCGACCTTGTTGGGGGCGAATCAAGATGTCATTTTTTGACCACACAATACCAGTCAGTCCGGGGGCGGCCCAGTGCTGATTGCAAGTGGCTGCTGCCTGTCTCGAACGCGATTCAGGTACCCGCTAGACTCGCCGGCACTGCGCCGCACACTGGCCCACAGCCACTTCACCGTCGATGCCAGTGCCACAGATTGTGCAACCTACGGTATACGACGTAATACTATTCGTCTTAATACTTACCCAGTAGTCAGTAGTACTTGAAGGGGAAGAGAAGAAGGCAGAAATCAAGTTGATGCCCAACGCGACACGCATTACTACCAAGACGTCAACGCAATGCGTCAACATAGAACATTCATATTCAGCCACTTTTATTGGCTCTTATCTACGATGTGATGTTGTGAAAGAGCTTCTCTGCACGGAGTGCTCCGTAATTTATGTCAAGTAAAATACGACGTAAATGTTTGTGAAGATAGAAATCTACTGTCTACGGAGGTCGTTGACCAGAGCTAAATTCTTTAAAAGATGAAGCCAGGCTAGCGCACGTTGGTGACACCTCTAGCGGGCCAATAGGGCCCGGGCTTAAGGGACAGGGAGAGATTCCAGGGACCCTGTGGCCAGACGCTTGGGACCTGCCTGCCTGTGCCTGTGCCTGTGACTGTGCCTGTGCATTTGCCCGCACGGAGTATCTTACCTTGGCCTGGCGCGGAACCAAAGTGCGGAGACATGCCAACTGCCAAAACAACAACGGGCCAGGTCCCGAGACATGGCCAGTCCACTACTGAGGAGTTTGACAATTCGTATGTTTATCTCAAGCCCCGTTCGTCATGGGTTCTTTTTCTTTCTTTCTTCTAGAACGTAGAAGCAAAAGGCCCCCCGCCTCTTGTGTTACTTCGCTTGTGCTTGCTCCTGTACATATGTATATACGTTGTACCTGGATCGTATTACATTAATAATCAACAAAGCCCCAGCCTACCCACTACGCAAATGATAATACTCCAAAAGTGTAGGTTTCCTTTCTCGCTCCTTCGATGAGTCGGCCTGAGGTCCTGCATCGTGCGTGCTCGGTTTATGGTAGAAGTGAACCAAAATGATTTTCCCATATGCGATGAGAATAAAGGCGGATCCCAGTCAAGGTCTGGAAGGATCTCATTTGATGGCAGGCCTGACTGGAAATGCCAATCGCATCGCCTCGAGCATCCAGTACATCGTCAATGGGGTATTCACACTGCCCACTATCTTTTTTAGAAGGCATCAGCCGCCGCCCTGCGCTGCTGTTCGGATCTACTCCTACTCTGATCTGGTTCTATGCCATTGCGGGCATTATGAAGATCCATGGCCACAACATGCCTGGTAACTCCAAGGGCTCCGGTGCCGTCACATGGACCATGCATACAGATGCCCCACACGCAAAAGGCGCCGTGATTGCCTTCACGTATCTGCTGGTGGCCGCATATAGCTTCTCCCATCAGCTGGTGCTACCTGCCCGGACTTTTCCCGGTGCGTCTGCGTGGTAAGATGGTCTCACTGGCAACATTGGCTTGGCTTTCGGGTTTGCCAACAGCTACTACAGCCTGCCCGGGTACTAGCACCTACAGTGGCGTATCTTCTTGATGTTTGGGTCGTTCAACGTGGTGGCAGGCCTTCAACCCTTATTTTTCTTCCCGGAAACCAATGGTCTTAGCCTGGGGGATGTGGACGCGGTCGCATCAGGTGGCAAAACGTGGAAAACTGGCGATCTGAGCTTCAATAGGCACAACCAAACAGGCAACGATCGGTTGGCGGGGCTGGTGGTGAGTGCACAGCAAGGAAAACTTCACGAGGAGGAGATCATCGCGATATAGCATTGGGCTCATCTTGGGTGGAAGTGTAGGGTCGGCCGCCCACTCATCAAGGAAATCGACCATGCGAGACGCATAGTCGTCCGATGTGTAGTAGCTCTCCTGCGGCAATGTCTTCACATCAACCTCTGCGTCGTCTTCGTAGCATAGTGGCGCCCAGTGTGCAAAAATGGGTGTCCCGTCCGCGTTGGTTGGTAGAGGTAGTGCGCCGGGCCGCCGGGCAATAGAGCGAAGGAGCGGTCGAATCCACGAGCATGAGGCGCCCGTTCTCGTGTCAAGCCCAGGCGCCGCTTGCCACTCATGCTCGTGTAGTAGCCGTTGTCTTGGAGGATCTCAGGTAATGTGGCGACGCGCAAATTTAGATGGCCCTCGTAACCGGGCCGCTCCGACCAGGGCACGGGAGGGTCGAGATCGCGGCCCCGAAACTCCATTTGACCAAGTTCAGCGATGTGGCTGTCCGTGCCAGACAACAGCATGGAGCGCGTGGGTGAGGACATTGACGCCGTGTGGAAATCGGTCAGTCGAACGCCGGCTGGTGCGGCGGCGAGGGCATCGAGGTTCGGCGTGCGAATCTCGCCGCCAAATGCACCGACGTCAGAGAACCCGAGATCGTCGGCAACGATGAGGAGGAAATTGGGACGTCTAGCCATGATTGCCAGTGTGTCTTTTGATGTGTCACTACAGGCAATATGACTGTGGCAATAGGATTGTTGCCACTAGTCGTCGAATCTTTCCGGGGCTGGCTGTGTGTTGCATTATATGCCCTTAGGTGGCCGGCGCGGCGGTCGGCTCTTGTCTTCCGCCGGGCCAAACGGTGTCCACGACAGGGAGGCATGGAAATATGACGACACGGTATGATGCAAAATAGTATGGGGTACAAAGCTTGTGCCGGGTGACCGATCACTGCAGGGTCCCATCTTCTCGTCCTGAGCCGGTAACGGAGTTAGGGCCGCCATCACGACATTTGCAAATCTGGCAAACGTAGGCCCACGGCGCCACGCCTCCACATGTTGCAATAATAAATACGAGAAAAGTCTTATGAGGGCAGTTCTCTGTTCCTCTGATTCCATTCCACGTGTTCACTGGATAGCTGTTCTTTTGTCACGATATCAACGATTTGACAGTCTGATTCGTGCTTGCGGCGGATGTCAGTTCTTCGTAACGTCAACACAGTTGAAATCGTTTGCACCATTCTTCTCAGGCTCGCGGCTGATAGACTTGTCAGTCTCACGCCAGGTATCTCCAGCGGCACAATGACGAAGCGCTTGTGGTGTCGCTGGACGCATGGCCTGAACTGTCTTTTCTTGGCGTAGCAACAGTTGGAGCCGTTTAAGGAGGCATCTTCGCTCGCGGGCAGCGCTCACATCGCCCCTACCATATCCGGCACGCTGCCCCGTCGCCCTTTTTGCTTCCCTCCCAAGCCCGTTGCACCTTCCAACCCGGTATGAGGCAGTCGCAGATAATTTGGCGCTGTCTTTCGAGTGTTGTTTACACTCATCTTGTCCAACAGAATATCACCGACGCCGTTACAAATGCGGCCATTCTGCTGTCGCCGCTCCACGGGCAATATTGTTAACTGAAGTCACGCGGTTTATCTCAGATAATATTTATCACTACCCAGTTACGGCAGTCAAGACCACCCCAGCCAGCGTCATGGAGCGCATCCTTTTACCTGCAGACCATGCCGACACGCTCAGCCGTGGTTCAACAACATCGCCGACGCCATCGCTGTCCAATGGCACCAGAAGCGACGACACAGAGTCTCCAAACACCATACCCGGGTATTCTCCCTTGCTGGCTGCCTCAGTTCCACGAGCCCTAGATTGGCCAAACATTGAAGCCCTTGGTCAAAAAGACGTGCCATTCTTCAGCCGCGATATACTATGGGCTCAGGTCGAAGAGGTTTCCAGCACGCCAATGGTCAATCTCTGCGTCCGGGACACTGGTGGCCGACGACTGTCGCTTACCTTTGACTCTGGCCATCACCACTACTGTGAAGAAATGCCCGAGTCACCGCTGCCAAAGGTCGGGTACAGTGTCTGCTTCTTATCCGCCACGGAATTCCCCGCCCCTTTCGAAAATACGATACTCAGAGTTGTACCCATGGTCCTCCGTGATTTGATGGCTCTCGGCCACAGCATGCAGCTATCTGCTCTTCCAAGAAACGGCACCCGCATGTGCTACGGCTGTGGCTGTAGGAGAAAATCACTCAAATGCTGCCCATGTTATGAACTGCTGTGGTACTGCAACGAGGTAAGATATCCCGCTGTGAGCCATCTGCAAGTTTAAGCGTGGCTCACAATTTTGACGCCATGTATCATAGGCATACCGGGCGGCTGGTTGCTTGTACCACGGTGGATGCCTGCCCCTCCAAGACAAAGACCTTGCTCGTCTTCTGATATCGACGTGCCGGATACGGCCAGAGGGGTCATAATCACACGGCATACCTAACGGAACGGCGTGTATATACAGCCTGCCAGCTCGTCTGGCCCCCTGTGGATATTGCGGTGCAAAGGGAAGACTGGTGTATTGTGCGGTGCTGGTTCTGGTGAAGCAGGATTTCGGGCTGCATTTTGTACTTGTGGTGTTGCTCGTCGTGTTGGTCCATTCTCTGCCAGGGGTTCTGTTTATTGTTTTAATGCTCATTTTAGACGCAGTATCACCTTTGGAGCTTCTCAGGGCTGTTTCTTTGTTTCGCAGATCGTGTATTCTTTTGATATGTAAGAGAAAAGGGTGGGAAAAAGATATTTTACTTTTGAAGACAGTATAAAAAAAAATTATTACGGAAATAAAGAGAAGAAAATAAATAAAAAAAGAGGCGAGTGTGGGACAAGGCCAAAAGGACCTAGACGTTACTTCATAAAAAAAAAAAAAAAAAAAAAAAGAGAGAGAAAAAAAAAGAAAAATGCATAGCCTCGTTTAAGGTTGTCATAGCCAGGAGAACCCCCCTACGTCGTATTACGTCGTAAATTACCCCTTTTCTAGTCCTTTGCACCGTTGTACGTCGTACATGCAGCTCGAAGCGCAAAGGGTCGAGTTGACGGGCGCTAAAAGCATAGGTGGAGCACTGACCACCTCTCGCGTCGTGCCCAAACCACGTCTCTTGAAATTTAGCTAAACAAAACCAGACACAATCTTGACGACCATTCAACAAGAAAAAAACACCTCTTGTCTCCAAACCAGCACAGCACCGACAGCACCGACAGATCTTCACCCGAACCATCCGATACTACACTACAATAAACCCAGAGAAGCCATTGTACGCGATGAACGGTCTTGGTGCAGGCAACGGACAAGGCCCGGGCACCGGCGCCATGGCTGGTGCAGGGGGCGCCGCGTCCGGGTTCCCAGCGCCTGCAGGCTATACGGCCGAGCTGAGCTACATCCACGCCATGGTCGAAGAGCTGAGCCGTCAGCTGTCCGAAAATAAGCGTGTCCTGGACGACGTCGTGACGGGCGTGGGACGCGTGCGCAGCCGGGCGCGAACGCAGCAGCTCGGGAACGAAGAGCTTATCGAAGGGGCGAGTGAGGAGCTACAGGGTATGTATCGCATGTGCAGTCAATGGGCAAATTGCCAGGTACACCAAGGGATTTTTCGTGCTGCTGACTTCTCACTCCCCGTGTGCCAGGCCAGGAATCAAACATGGATGCGACCATCTCCGTCCTAAGCGAGGCCCTCGATGCTGCCAAATACGCCAGAGACGCCAATGCCGCCCTCCTCGACCAATACGCACATGTCCTCTCCGGAATGCTCAAGCAGTTTCACGAGTACAAGCAAAAGCATGTCGCCGACGTTGCCGCCTGGCACCGCAGCTACCGGCACCAACTAGCAGAGGCGCGTGCCGAAAACAGCCGTCTGCGTGACCAGATTTGGCAGATGCAGGAACGCGCCGGGCGTGCTAACGCAAGCTTACGTGCGTTCCGGAGCTCTTACGACGAAGACCCGGCGCGCTGGGACCGGCGCGTTGCGGACAAAGCTCTGCGGCAAGAACTGCGGTTCTGGAAGCGGATGGCGATGCCCACCGTGGCTGACGACGACATTGCATACTGGAGCGACGACGACGACCTGATTGACCCCGCAGAAAAAGTGAGACTACGCGAACTCGAACAGAAGGCGATCGAAGAACAACAACGCATGTTGCAGCACCAACAGCAACAGCTCCAGCAGCAGCAGCAGCAGCAGCAGCAGCAGCACCTCCAATACCAACAGCAACAATACGAGCAACAAATGGGATTTGCGGCTGCAACAGCTATCACATCACCGTTATCTTCGTCATCACCCATCTCGGGCTCCGGCGATATCGGCGAAGGTCTCGATGAACTGGAGATTGGCAACGACAGGCACAGAAACGAGCCCAACAGTGCACCTGGAGGCGGCAGAGACGACGAGAGTGTGAACCTGGGTGATTTAGCCCTTTCCCAAGCAGCCGCAACCGAAGTACGGAGTGGCGATGCCAGGAGTTCTGGCGCGCGGGACGTCGTTGAGGATGGTGAAGAAGACGAAGACGACGACGACGACGACGACGACGACGACGACGACGACGACGATCTAGACGAAGATCTCGATCTGGAGGCCGACCTGCCATCACAGTTACCCGCGGTCCCGCAGGCGCCTTCGTCAGCTCCACCACCGGCGAGCATCAGCCGCATGGGCGGGACGGCTGCTATAGAAAGAGATGGTACTGCACGGACAGACAAATCTTCAAACGGGCCCCCAGAGTCCGGTGACGCGCCCACAGGCGAGCCATAGAAAGGTCTTTTCATTACCATGTTCCACACCCAAATGGTTTGTCCAGCGCCCCGGTCATAGCGGTCTAGTACTATCTTATATTAATCATTATAGCCTCTAGCTTGCAAAATAAAGCAGCTACTTATTCGATTCAATTGTGATAACACGTATTTTGGGTTGAGCCTTGTAATGCTGCCACAGGTAATGGTTTTCAAAAGAACGAGACATTCGTGCCCCTAGTTATTGCCACTGCCGACGCCTAACGCGAATTTTCGGCTTTCAAAAAATACTTGCAATATATCAAATTGCTACACGTCCGTTGGACCGCCCTGCACCTATACCTCATAGCGCCATCTAATACCCGCTCTGTTCCCTCCGATTGTCGTCAGACCTGGCCGCCTCGCCGGCTTCCTGGATGGCTTGCTCATCACCCCGTAGCTTTGCAAAGTAAGTCTTGATGTCCTCCGCCGAGATTGCCTGTCCGCTCTCAGCAAACTGCTGGAAGAAAGGCTTCAACTTGTCTTTGAGGTGGTTGTATGCCATCACGCCCTCAAGCGCACGCACGCGATCCACATTACGTAATGCACTCTCGCCACGTTCGTAGATACTACCGCTGCCATGCGAGCCACTTCCGGCGCCACCGCCCTCGGCGCTGTCGCCATCTTCAGAGACGGGCGGCTCATACGTCTCCTCCTGTTCCAGCAGCTGAGGATGGCTTTTCAACAAAGGGAAGCAGTCATCGCAGCGGCAGAGATGGTCACGGAAATCCTCCGTGAAGAACAGAGAAAAACGTCCTGCGGGCGGAGATGGGAGAGCTGCCCGCTTGCAAGCCGGGGCCATAGGGGACGTAGCAGTAGGCTCGGTAGCCGTGCCGGATTCCGTTTTGGCTGCCACATCGTTACCCGCGACCACCTGCTCATCAGACCGAGCCCTCTTAGCATGCGTCTCCGCATCGTCCTCGGCTTTGCGCTTGAGCGAAACCTCTTTGAGCGGATCTGAAGGTCGTGTTGTTGGGGTGTTCGCCTCGGTTCGGTAAAACACTGCTGGCAGAAAGCCGGGTCCCCCAGCATACTGCCTGATCCAAGGGAATGCGTCGACACATTTGTAGCAGATAAACCCCTCGAAATCATCTTCTTTCGGAAACCCAGGTGGCATAGGCGGCTCATCCTCGTCTTCATCCTCTTGGCCAGGGCCAGAACCGGAAGCACCTTCAGAGACTCCGACGGCTCCAATAGCCCCAGTGGCGCGTGCTGCCCTCGGCGTAGCTTCTTCGTCCTCTGCGGTCTCCGAAATGGTAGGTAAGGAATCCGTTGCCCCGCTCGTGGTTGGCTGTTCATTCTTCTGTGCGTCTGCAGGGACCTTGGCTGTGCATTCATGGGCCTCCTTTTCAAACCACTTGGGCCCCAAGCCAACCACGCAGCCAGGGTGCCACCAGTCCTCGCCACAGCCTCCCGATTCATGCGTGCCCAGCCCCAGACATTGGAACATAGTGCCCTTCTGCTGGTACGGATCATAGTCCAGAGCGCACCCGCAAAACCGGTTGTAGAAGTTATGGTTGTATTTATTCCCGGCATCGGGTGCCTCCGAGTGGACAGCACCCTTCGCGTTGGTTTTGGGGTCAATCCGAAGGCGGCATGGGCTTTTAGCAGGGAACCGCGTTGTACCACAGTCGCATGTAAAGTTTCTTTTGTTGAACAGCTCAACCAAAGTATGTTCACCATGGCACTGCACGGAGCAGGCATAGCAGATACCGGCAGCGTTATCGTAAGATTGTTTGGAGTCCTCGCTCGAGGGAGCCGGGTTGCACGTCATGCAGGCAAAAACAGCCTGGCGGAGACGGCCGAGGGGCTTTGTGCAACTTTCAATGCTCTACGAAGTTAGTGGGAGCGACAGGTTTGGGATGACAAAGAGGCCTGTAACAAACGTAAGGTAAAGCCTCGCGGGCATCTGCTTCGAGTTGCATCTGCGAGCGAATGAAACTGATAGAAAGATGTGCATTAGCAATTGGCCGCGGTGCATCTATTTCTAGCGGAAATGGACAAGCCATACTCTAGCGCCGTGTGCGACTCATCCGAGGCTTGCGAGCCCTGCGACGAGCTTTGACGACGCGCTGGCGGGATGCGCTGTTGTTGTTGTTGTTGTTGTTCCTGCTGCGATGTGTCGTTGTCGACAGTCGGCGTACCCTGGGGCGATTGTGAATCCATCTTCGAATCGATTTGCGAAGCTCAAGAGAGTCCCAATATTCTTGTGCGGTAGTTCGACAGGTAAAAAGTTATGATGAAAGAGGCGACCAGGAAGATGTTGGATGCTGGCTGTTCTTTGAGAACTCGGGATGCGGAACTTGAGTGTCGAAGACTTGCCCGCGTCGCGCGTCACTCCTCAAGCATCTCTGCTGATGTAATTCACAACGTTGCGCCTTCCTCGATAGGATTGGCTGACCTGGTACAATTAAGTGGGCCATATGCGACCACTTTAAGATCGTTACGCGCAGTCTAAACTTGGTTTAGTGCCACTTAAAGTTACGCGTCTTGACGCGAAAATAGAAGGCAAGACGCGACACAAGGGCGCCACCCCCGTGCGTCCAAATCCCCCACTCATTTAACTTGGCTTCTGCCGTGTCGACAAACTCTGTGTCTCTCCTCTTCCACGCCCAAACCGATCCCTACTTCTCTCCCACTTTCTCCCTCTCCCGTTTCTTGTTCTCCAATTCCCCTTGAGCATTTCACATCTACCGAACGTTGTCACCACTCGGAACAAGACAGGCAAACATCGTCTCTCGACAATATCAAGATCAATAGACGAAAAATCCACCGCATTACCGTTTTCCCGAAATAACGTTTGCACCATGAGGTAGGTAGCCAAAGAAAAGAAAGAAGAAATCTGGTCGGCCGTCGTCTCAAGTATCAACGTGAAGACTAACAAGAATTCTGGTGTCCAGCTCTCCCCTGCGCCCCAGTATGGCTTCTGGGAATCGCGGTGCGGCGCCCCGGGCCAACCGCAAACGCTCCCGTGGTGCGGCCGATGATGGCGGGTCGTCCGTCGGCGCTGCCTCTAGCCCAATCCCGTCGTCGCCGCCTGGGTTTGACATTGCCCACGGACAGGACGACGATGAGGATGATATCGAGGAAGACGTCGAGATCCAGGATGACATTGATGAACTCGACGAATTAGCCGAGGACGATGTTGACCTATTCCGCGAAGGCTTCGAGCGCGACTATCGCGAGAAGGACGACACCGACGTTTACGAAGGCATTGACCTCGACGACGACAATGACTTTGACACAATGGATCTGGGCGACCGCCGTCGGCTTGAGGCACGGCTAAGCCGCCGTGACCGCGAAGTTGCGCGGCGCCAACAGCATGGCATGCCTGCGGCATTTTTGCCGGGTGATGACGACGACGATGGCGAGGGCGGTGACATTGATCTCACAGCGCAGCCTCGGCGCCGGCGTCATCGCATGGATGAAGACCCAGACGAAATGCTGGACGGCGACATTATGGACGAAGAGCTCTCTCTTGAGGCGCTCCAGGACGTGAAGGCAGCGAGCCTCACAGAATGGGTGTCACAGCCAGCTGTGCAGCGCACGATCAAGCGTGAATTCAAGGCCTTTCTGACTGAGTACACAGATGAGAGTGGCTCATCGGTGTACGGCAGCCGGATTCGTACGCTTGGTGAGATCAACGCGGAGTCGCTCGAGGTTTCCTACGACCACCTCTCTTCGGCCAAGGCCATCCTCGCCTATTTCCTGGCCAACGCCCCCACAGAGATGCTCAAGCTGTTCGACGACGTCGCCATGGATGTGGTGCTGCTTCACTATCCCGACTATGAGCGCATCCACTCGGAGATTCATGTCCGCATCTTCGACCTGCCTGTGCACTACACACTGCGCCAACTGCGCCAGTCGCACCTTAACTGCCTCGTGCGTGTCAGCGGTGTTGTGACCCGGCGCAGCGGTGTGTTCCCCCAGCTCAAATACGTCAAGTTTGATTGCTCCAAGTGCGGCACCACTTTGGGGCCTTTTCAGCAGGAGGCCAATGTTGAGGTCAAAATCAACTACTGCCAAAGCTGCCAGTCGCGGGGGCCCTTCACCCTCAACTCGGAGAAGACCGTGTACCGTAATTACCAAAAGCTTACACTGCAAGAGTCGCCCGGCACTGTTCCGGCGGGCCGGCTGCCTCGTCACCGGGAAGTCATTCTCCTGTGGGATCTCATCGACAAGGCAAAGCCAGGCGAGGAGATCGAGGTGACGGGCACATACCTCAACAACTTTGACGCCCAGCTCAACAACCGGAACGGCTTTCCTGTGTTTGCCACAATTCTTGAGGCCAACAACGTTGTCAAGGCCCATGACCAGCTTGCTGGATTCCGGATGACAGAGGAGGACGAGCAGGCGATCCGAAAGCTTGCGCGGGACCCACAGATTGTGGACAAAATCGTGCAGTCGATGGCACCCAGCATCTACGGCCATGACGACATCAAGACAGCAGTGGCCCTGTCGCTGTTTGGCGGCGTCGCCAAAATCCGGAAGGGTGCCCATCATGTGCGTGGCGACATCAACGTGCTGCTGCTGGGTGACCCGGGAACAGCCAAGTCGCAGGTGCTGAAGTATGTTGAAAAGACTGCGCACCGTGCGGTGTTTGCAACGGGTCAGGGTGCGAGTGCCGTTGGTCTGACAGCCAGTGTGCGGCGTGACCCGTTGACAAGCGAGTGGACGCTCGAGGGCGGTGCACTGGTGCTGGCGGACAAGGGCACGTGTTTAATCGACGAGTTCGACAAGATGAACGACCAAGACCGCACCTCGATCCACGAAGCGATGGAGCAGCAGACGATCTCGATCTCGAAGGCGGGTATTGTGACGACGCTGCAGGCGCGGTGTGGTATCATTGCGGCGGCCAACCCGATCGGATCGCGCTACAACGCAACTATTCCTTTTGCAGCCAACGTGGAGCTGACAGAGCCCATCTTGTCGCGTTTTGATATTCTGTGCGTGGTGCGGGACACGGTCGACCCCGAGGAAGATGAGCGGCTTGCCCGCTTCATTGTCAACTCGCACAGCCGCAGTCATCCGGCGATTGAGCCGGACTCGATGCAGGCGGAGGTGTCGCAGGACGGCCAAACCCAGGCGAGTGCCCAGGCATCTTCGTCATCTGCCTCTGCAAACAAGACCCCCGACAACCAGATCCCGCAAGACCTGCTTCGTAAGTACATCCTGTACGCCCGTGAGCGCTGCTCGCCCAAGCTTTACAACATGGACGAGGACAAAGTGGCCCGTCTGTTTGCGGACATGCGTCGTGAGTCGCTTGCCACGGGCGCATACCCGATCACAGTCCGTCATCTGGAGGCGATCATTCGCATATCCGAGGCGTTCTGCCGTATGCGACTATCGGACTACTGCACAGCCCAGGACATTGACCGTGCCATTGCGGTGACGATCGAGAGCTTTGTGGGTAGCCAGAAGGTCAGCTGCAAGAAGGCTCTTGCACGAGCGTTTGCCAAGTATACACTGGCACGTCCGGGCCAGGGAGTTGGACGCCGGGCAATGGCAAGCGGGAGTCGCGGGGCTGGTGCACGGTCATCGGCTGTGTCTGCATAGACGGTGACTTTCAAAGCACAGTACTTAGCAGCAGGATAGAACTTGGGCTGCTAGCAGGTTTTAACGGGACATGGGTTTATGAAATCAAAGAGGGTGTTGGTTTGTTAGGGGGGAGGGAGGAGGGGGGAGGGCTTGTGTGGGAGATGGTTGATATCACGGTATTTTTGCACGGTTATGGTTCAGTTCTGCATCTTGCGTTTTACATTGTGTTCTGTTCTTTTGCACCTTTATGTCTCGTTTTCTGATTACCATTGTAGGGTCTATTTGTTTAATCTCTTGTGTTTTCCTCGCATTCGTTGATATAATGTGGTCTAGTATGGAGTTTTCTACGATGAGCAAAAAAAAAAAGAAAGAAAACGAAAGAAACATGACAACGAACAAGCAACGGTGAAGCAGAGGCAGTCGTTAAAAATAAATCCCATCCAGGAGAAAATATGGTTTAGAAATCCAGTAAAACGCAACAAACAAGTTTAAAAAAACAGACAGACAAAACAGTATAACTCAGAATAACAGGAATTTGTCTCGGACCCGAAATAGGCTTTGAAAGAAACCGTGTTTCTCCGCCCATGCTTGCCACGCTCACGCAGCCTCGCCAAAAAGGAGCTTTGCATCAGTTTCGCTTTTCCATAAAAAATTAACACCCGCCGTTTCCCAACGTAATTCAGGTCACGGCCACCACCGTCAACCGTCCGAGCTGGCGTCCGAGTTGGACGAGTCGTCAGAGTCCGCAACAGTCTGCGATTGGGCCTGGATATCAACGGCCTTTCCGTCAGATGCACTCAGGGTACCGCGGACCTGGACCTCAATAACAGGGGGTAGAGGCCGTTTTGCGGGCGGGCCGGAAGGCGGATCCTCGCAGGCAATGCGCCATATGCCACGGATTTTTGTCGGGTCGGACGGATCGCGAGCATAGTCGCGGACGGTGAAGCGCACAAAAGCGCCTGAGTTGACGGTGGAGCGTCGGACACGATTTACAGAGGCGATGAGGCCGTCAAAGTCCATGGTAAACCCATCAATGGTGACGTGAGAGGTGCCGGGGACATAGAGGTCGAGGAGAGCATCGCGGATGCGGGCATCCTTGGCCTCGGGAGTGTCGGTGGCTGGGTCGACGGGCTCGGGGTTGAAAAGGCGCTGGAGAGCATTGCCCCAGGTCTCAGCCGAGCGATAGACGGACATGGTGGCGGGTCGGGGGAAGGGGAGGAAGAGGAGGGGACACGGACGAGAAAAAAGGAGAATGTGGGAATGCAGGTACAGACTGCGCAACTTGAGCGTGGACACGGCGCCGGCAAAGGGAGGTTTCCAATTGACGCTGCAAAATAGTGCAAGTAAGACTGTGAGGGTGACTCTGCTGAGCAGACCAGGTGTAGGAGAAGAAGACGAAGAAGAAGAAACAGAAGGATACAACAGCCTTGGGAACAGCAACCCAGAACAGTCGACAAGGACAGGAGAGACTGGCGCAAGGGGAGCAGGACTGTGTCGCAAGCCTGCCGAATACTTGTGACAAGGCAGGACCCAAGCACCCAAGGAATTAAGGTATGATCCAACTGGGTATGATCTAACAGGGTATCAAGGCATCTGCTCAGCATGTACTCCGTGCTCCGTACGGAGCACATATGCTGATAGACCGAGCAAGAACAACGTCCTTGCTCCCTGCTTGGCCAAGCCTGGGACTGGCCAGGCCAGGCGCTTCAAACCTTATACAAGCAGTAGGATTTGCGCGGCAGCACCCAGATAGTTTGATGTTTCGTACACGCTGGAGGACTGGCTGAGCTCTCGGTGTCTCTTTTTCTCATGCTTTTTTATTTTCTTCTTCTTCTTCTTCTCTTATTTTTTCTGCCTTTCAACGTAGGTTTAAAGGTGCAACAGGCCCCTTTTTTAGCTGGTCCAGGATCATTCTCGCACCCCCCCCCCCTCCCCGGCTTCCCCCTCTCTTGCCCCGTCCCTTCGCGCAGTAGTTCATTTGTTAGAATAGAGACTAATACAAATGCGCCCAAAGACGGGGTTGTCAAACTGACGGGGAGTACGACGTACATATCGAGCATTGCACACAGGAAACCGAGAAAAGAAGGGGGGGGGGGGGGGAGGGGGGGATACAAGTACTCCGTAGAAGTGGTGGAAGTGAGGGTGGGTCGACATACGCGAGGGAAAGTTCGTTGTCTCGTAATAGCCTGTAGTCTGTACGTCGTAATACTCCGTACGTCGTCGGTAGAAAACAATCGAGATACGGAGTACTAATGCTAGCAGACACGGCGCGGGGTTGGCGCTTGTTATCCGTTTTTCCTCTTTGACGGACCGACGACAACGACTTGCACATTTGCAACGCACTCCGTACCGCAAGACGTTAAAACGTCAAAAACCTCAGAACGCCAGGATGTCAGGTAGAGATTCAAGTATAATGTCGAGACGTGCTTTCCCGGACTGTTCCGTCCCAAAACTTCACTCACATCTCATATGAGCACGCATTGCACGCCGCACTCTGTTCGTCTGCTCCGCTCTACTGGCTCACCGCAGGTATGCAGTTTTTGTTTCCCTCTCGCCCCTTCTCCCTCCTCCCCTTTCCTTTTTCTCACCTATTTTCACCTTGCCTATCCCTTCCTGTCCATCATCCTGGCCCGTCTTGTCTTGAACCCTGGTAATGGGACACTCGGCATGCTCTAGAGAATCCATATGCAGGTTTGCGCCTGACGTTGCATTCCAGTGCATGGTCATCGGCGGGGGAAGTTCCGTCCTGCTAGGGGTCAAGAAAAAAAGAAGACCAAAAAAAAGCTCGCTCGGGATGGGATAGAATACCGAAACAGAGCAGAACCAGAACTGAAAGGGAAGGCAAACCGAGTGCGATGGAGTTGCCCGTCAGCTGCGTCTGTATGTGTACGACATGAGATACCGAGTCGAGCGAGTGTATTTTCCCAAAGCACGGATAAAGTCTTCGCACAACATGTTGCAATCGTGTGCATGTATCTTACTGGGTACGACGTAAGGATGGTGCTCGCCTGGAAGAACCGTTCCTGGAGGGGATCCTGGCTCGATGCGTGCCCACTGCCCAGCATCCCAGCATAACATACTCCGTAATTACCCCGTGCATAGGTCACAGTGAGAGGGACAAGCTTGCGTACTTGGGTCTCGCAATTTGCTGTTCTGCATTGGCGTGCATACTCAGTATTAACATAAAGATACTTTGTACGTACGGAGTACGTCGTATGTTCCAAACGTATCCTTTTGGGGCAAGTATTCGGAATGGATACAAGGCCTCGAAGGCCCACCACTTTCCTGACTTTTCTCTTGCAGCACACGGTTCCTCTCGTCGTATTGTCTGTCTATCCCGCGGGCCACAACCCTGCTGGCATTGTCGAGTTGTTGGGTTCTTCTGGCTTCTGTTAGCTTCTTCCGTGTCTTTCATTTGGCTTGGTTGCATCGTGCATCATGCAGCTTGCTCTTTGTGGCATTTTGCAGGTTGTGCAGTTCGCTGCTCCTTGCCGTTTGCAGGTGTTTTGTAGTGTTGCAGGTTCTTTGCAGCGGACAAGACAGCGGCTCGAGCGGCTTGCTATGGCCGACCAACCCCGTCCCAGGCCTGGGGTTCGCCCCAAAAAGACTGCATTGGAAGCCATCCCACCGGAGTTTTGATACTCAGTAATTAGTAGAAATATCGCAAGTTTCGTGCTAGTAGTAGTTTGTACTCTGTAGGGTAAATAGTGTGTAAGATACTTGTTAATGGACTGCTTATTCTGGATGTAAGGTATCTTTGTCTTTTGTGCTCCTCCCCCCTCCCCCCTTTTTTCTTTCTCTTTTTTTCTCTTTTTCTCTTTTTTTTCTTTTTCTTTTTTTATTTTAATTTTTGTTCTCTACTTTGTATTTTGTCTCGGAAGCTTATAATTGCGTAAGTTAAAGGCGCCATGAGCCCTTAACGGGAAACAAGCTTTCTACTATCTTCGATTTTATTTTACATTTATGGCACCAGCTGCAGCCCCTCATACCCCTAACTGCACAGCAGCACATTCTCGTTGTTCGTGGGTACACGAACTGACGTACAAGCCCCCGATGGAGAAAAACTACAGAGTATTACAGTTCTTGAATTCTTCGCCCAGAAGGCACCCCAAGCCACCCTCTAGCCACCACAGCGCTGGGAAGCCGCTATCTTCAAACTAAGGATCACTTTAAGCTAGTGTGTAGTAAGACAGCACATTGACCAATCTCCAATTAACTGCGACGCGAACTAACCATCGAGACGACGCGACGCGAACTGGTATCTCGACATGAAGCCTGCTGCCTCACCTCCTGCACCAGGACCTACATGACTTGAGTATGGACAGCCCCCCAACAATCATTTCCCTGAAGCAAGCCTTCCTCGAGCTTGCCACACGCCAACTGGCTCAGCCTCTCGCACCATCGCGTGCCTGGCAAAGAAAGAATGACCTGAGAGGCATCGGACGCGGCAGCGATGCTGCTGCTGCTGACGGCAGCGCCGCGGACGCCGAGGACAGTGGAAAACGCATTTCTCCCAAAATTGTCGACGATGTTCTTGTGCGCACAAACCAGCTCATGCTGCTGCACGCTCGTCGTGTACACACACACGTGGCTGTGCGCCACGTCGCCGAGCAGCTGGACCAGCTATACCAAACCACTGGCGATGATCTGGCAGTCGTGCCAGGCGATGACAACGGCGAGCTTCTTGGGAGAGGTGCCGACTTCAGTACGTGTTTGCGATTTTCCCTCTCCCCCCCTCTCTCTCTCCTCCGCTTTAGCGAAACGTCTTTGCTAATAATGAACAGCATCATCCACGGCCATCTTTGGTCTTCCGTCCACTTGGGATGACCCTTCCGAGGCTGACACGCTGCCGCTTGAGTCCCGACGGTATACTGAGCAAGTAGCGCAGCTGCAGGCCCTCGCAGGGCAACGAGCAGAGACAGTGGCCCGCGTTCGGCGCCTGCGCGGGATAGTCTCCTTGTTAGAGACTGTATCCTCGGAAAGCGTGCCCACACAGCGCAACCTCATAACACGGGACGGACCTATCGAGGGCCAGCTAGAGCGAATGCGGCTCCTGCTGGCAAGAGTGGGCGGCCGTATCGCGAGCCTTCCGGCCCCGGAAGCTCCAATAAGAACGGAGACCGTGGGCGGAACAAACAGAGACACAAGCGCCAATACAGCGACAATAATGGAAATGGACGACATCAGGGATGTCGAGGACATAGGGCGGCAACGGGCCCAGGCGCTGCTGGGCCTCTTTTAAAACGATAATGGATGGAGCGTTTTAGCTTGTTTGGCGTTTTGGGTGTAATCTTTTGCTTACCTTTTGTCAGAGGATACAGGAGCACTCGGTAATAAAATGATTTTCAGAATTTCTTCACCTTACATGATGGAAGTTCGCTCTTTTATGCCAAGTGCAATTTGCACTAATCATTAAGAGTGTACGATTAGGCCAACGTTTGCTGCTCAACAACTAGGGACTTCGCCAGAGCGATAGTCACCACTGGAACATGCCGCCTTCTCCTACCAAAAAGGCGGTGAAGGAAAAGGCCGGCAAAAAAATTAACCAACTGATGAACTTCCACCAAAATAATTTAGATTTTCCCAATTTCAATCACATCTTCCAAAACTTTCTACTCCATACATCAACGATTTTCCTTCTTTCCCAACTCCCGCACGACACATCCACGAGGCCATCCGACGATATGGTCCAAGGCGCAGTCAAGAAATCGGCAAAGCCAGTTTCTAACTCTCGCAAAGCGAAGAAACAGGCCATCGCCACAGGTGCTGGTGGTGCTCCCAAGCGCTTTACCCGGGTCACCAAGGCACCGCGCTCTGCCAAGGCTGTGAAGGCACATGCCAGCACGGGGAAGATTATGAAAAAGTTCTCGTCCGGCCTCGCTGCGAAAACCGAGGCGATGCTTGGCGACCGCGCCGGCCATCTGGAGCTAATCGGCCCTGGCAAGAAGAAGGGAGTCGACCGCAAGAGTGACAAAGCGCACCAGGCCGGCTCGCGGCGGTTTGGCTAGAAAAGCCCATCCCACCTCACGAATCATCCACTGGTGACTGCCGCCCTCAAGACCGCCTCGACAACTTGCAAGTCCCCCTCGGCCACACGCCAGCTGCTGACAGCCACGCGGCAGGCCGGCCGGCCACGCCACGCCGTCGGACTAACGTACATCTGACGGGAAGCGTTGATGCGCGCGGCTAGGTCATTGTTGGTGGTCTCATCTTTCGCCCAAAATAGCACACCGATGTGTGTGTCTTCGTCCGTGCTGTCATCCCCGAATGTCTCATACTCTGGCAACTTGCGCAGGATTTGCCGAACGCCACGCGCCAATCGCACCATGCTTGCTAGAATCGCTGCAAGCCCGTCTCGTCCCTCACTCAACAGAACTGCATAGACAGGAAGCGCACGGAAGCGACGTGAATTTTCGATACCGATGTTCATTGGGCTTGGAACAAACGGGCCTTCACGGTCGGATGGTGGGCCTGATGCACCTCCAGTCAGATAGGCGGCATTGGCGTTTTGGAAGATTTCATTTTGCAACTGAGTGTGCCGGGAAAAAAATATGCCTGCGTCGTACGGCTGCAATATACCCAAATTTAGTTTATGTGCCATAATATAATTTACGTTTGTTGTTCTTCTTTGTATCTTTCTCTGTCTTTTCCCCTCTCTACTTACCACGTTGAGAAGCTTGTGACCGTCGGATGTGATGCTGTCAGCCAACTCCAAGCCATCCGTGTACTGTCGAATCCGAGCAAACTCGGGTGTATTCGGCAAGGCTCTTGTGAACAAGCCGAATGCTACGTAGAAAAACGACATAGACGCGGCAGTTAGTACAATTTTTTTGGAGACACACACAGGAGACAGAATATGCGGAGGAGTGCGAAGAGGGTTCGTACCGGCGTCGACATGGATCCATGCACCGTATTGATCGGCAAGTGCCCGCAGTCTCTGCATATCTGCCAGGCCGGTCGTTGCAAAGCGGCCGGTGTTAATCTCGCCGGCGCCGACGCTGATTATGTATGCCACAGAGGTGCCACTTCCATCTTCGTTGGCGGCGGAACGCGATGCGTCTGCGAGCGTCTTCTCGACGGCAGAAATGTCCAGGCGCCATGGCTCAGCATCGCTGTACGGGAGATCCACAAGGGCAGCCCGGCCCAATCCGACGATGCTCGCGGCCTTGTACAACGAACTGTGGCCCATGCTTGTGAGAATACGAATATCAGACACGCCAGCCTCCTGGCAGGCTCGGAGAAGACCAAGCTCGGCGACGGCATTGGGTGCCGTTGCGACGCTGCCGGTGCTTTTGTCAGACAGGTCTCGCCGTAGCCGCAGTCTGTTGCTTATGACAGCCTCACGACCCATGGCCAGCCCGAGCACGTTGCTTGCCGTCGCACCAGTGGTGAAAATACGGCCTGCCCAGTCACTATTGCCCAGACCAAATACGTCAGCAAGCATCTGCAGCGCGGCGGCCTCGACAGACGTGCTGACGGTCTGCGCGGGAAGATGGGCATGCAGATTCTGGTCCAACGCGGTAACGATGTTGTCGGCCGCCTCAGCCACAGGGAGCACGCTGCCTGTAACAAAGCCGTAGTAGCGGCCGCTTAGGTTCTGGCCATTGAGTCCGGGAACCACGGTTTCCAGGATGTGGTCAAGGGCGGCACGGGTGCCGCGGGGCTTCAGGTAGTCTGGCTGGCCTGGCTTGGGCAGAGCTGCAAGAGCTGCCTGAACTCGCGCCGGCGACGGCAGTGTGGGGGCAGTTTTGTCGGCTTTGCTGGCACCTTCGTTCTTCTCGTCGGCGTCTGCCCCTTGCTCTGTGAGGCGGGCGATAGCCGTACGCAGGCGCTGGTAAGAGTCGGCGAGAAAGCCGGCATTGTTGTCGACTTCGGGTGGCATTTTGAGGACTTGAAGGTAGGATATCAGTGACGAGATCAGGTAAGTTGGCTTTGATGTCCAGTAAACAGGGACAAAATGAGGGGTGGTGGTAGGGATTCGGAGTACAAGCGTTGTATTTATATAGATTTAGACTGTATGTGTACTCTGTATATCATGTGCAAGCTCTGTATTGTGGAGAACGGAGGTCTTTCTACCCGTGATTTCTCTGTGTTGCAGGAAAGTCGACAATATGACGAGCATGCACGTTGTAGCTGGCTGGAACCGTCGAATCTAATAGTCTTCTCGTCAATCACGGCGTTTGCTCAGGGTCGTACCCCTGGTCCCTTTGCTGAGAGGGCCTATGCTCCTTCCTCTTATGGACTGAAGGGTCGATGTGGGGAGATTTTAACACCGAGCGAGGCCTATTATGCTCTGTACTTGGTGCATACTCTGTAATATGTGTAAGATGGTAGCAGGACGCTTTGGCTGGTGTAGTCTTCTTGGACCTGCCAAACTTGTATGGTGCAGTTATAGCGCCGAAACCTTCGTCGCCGTTATTACATATATACACAATTGAACAGATTTCCGACGATAATACTGAAAACGATAATAGAGCAAGGGATAAGATTATAAGAGAAGAGAAGGGGACCCGGTGCTTGAGCTGATCGAGCCCCATTGGCCCAAGACCAACACTTTCAAGTCCTAGCCAACCAGCAGTCCAACAAACAATAGTGGCCGTAGTGTAACTGTTGGACCCAGGACCTCGGTTTTGGGTCGAGCGTATCATAGTGCTGGAGCTGTCTTTGTTGTCATTAAGCCCTTTTAGCCCAAGAGCGTAATTAGACGAGAGGTTCAAGTAGTACGGAGTACTCTGTCTAATATCATTATCCTACTATTAGTAGAGCTGTAAGGCAGAGAGAGACCTGTGTTAGAGATCAGACCAGATAGTCTTTGATCTTTTATCCGATGCATATGCATATTGGGTAGGCTTTGTCTCCGTCTGTCTCCTCGATCTCACCCAGCGTAAAACTATCCATATCCTTCCCCTCTAACGGCATAATATACTCTTCTCTTTCTCTAACATTGTCCCCGCCTACTCTACGTGCATTCTCCATCTTCATCCAGGCAAGAAAGTAAACAGACTGCGCTGTCTCTTTATTTTCACAAAGCTACAGAAACATAACCATCCGTCAGAACACAGCAAACGGTGACCCTATGGACGAGGGAGAAAAACCAAAAAAAAAAAAAAATTCCGGTGCACGTTTCATGCATCGTTGTACAGCTCTGTTACGATCGAGGTAGATGCGAGTTGCCCTCCGTCTTAGGAAGTCTCCGTCCCGCCCCTACCCCGTCCTATTTATATGCCTTTTTTTTTCAAATCTCCCCTACTCTCTTTTTCCTTTGCTCCTTATCAAACTTCCCTTTTGTGGTTTACAGGATCCTCCATCCCAGCTAACTGAAAACCCCGTGTCTAGCCAGAGCTGAATGATGGCGATGTTTTGTTGGTCAAGGCTAGTCAAGGCCACATCCCCCGTGCCCTTCACACACGTATCACGGTTCTAACTCACAAGCAGAGATGGCGTCTCCTTGACGGAAAGCATATTCAATTACCAAAAGGAGAACGGTCGCACATGCCATGCATATAGGACGGGATGTAGCGCACCGGTCCATTGCTGTCTTTTAAACATCCCACTATATAAACACCAGGAAGCGGATGGCCCTGACTAACTAGGCATAATAACCAGCATACCTCTTTCCCAATGATCTGATTGAGATTAAACGTCTTAATAACCAGCACGAGCTTATCAAAATCGTGTTGGCCAGAACTACCTAGCCCCGTGGTCGCAGGATACAAACCCGCCATCAAAAGTACTTGCCGTTGCGACAGGCACCGGCCGCTGGGCGGTGCAACTGGGCGATGAATTTCCCGCGTCTACTGTTGTCTGCATCGATCTGTCGCCCAACCAGCCGACTCTCGTGCCGCCCAATGTCAGCTTTTTTGTCGAGGATGCCTCTGAGAGCTGGGAAGATGGGGACACCAGCTTTGACTAGATCCACACCCGGTTCACGACCGGCTGCTGGGGCGACATGTACAGCGACATCATCTGCAAGGCGTTTGCCAGCCTGCAGCCCGGCGGCTGGCTCGAGTGCCAGGAGCTCCAGGACAAGGTGTACATCGATGATGGTTCCCTGACCAAGGACATTCCATTGTATGCGTGGTGCCGCGACATAGTCGAGGCCAGCATCCGCTCCAAGCGGCCGCTTGTAGCGGAGGCCCAGCTCCAATGCTGGTTTGAGGCTGCCGGCTTCGTTGACGTGAAGGAAAAGGTGTAATTTCAAGCTGCCATTCAACGGCTGGCCACGCAACCAACGCCTCAAAAAGATCGGGGAGATGTGGCACCTCAATATGCAGAATGGCTTGCACGCCTTTAGCCACGGATTTATGCACCGGATCCTGGGCAAAAACAAGGCAGAAATCGAGGTGTCTCCCGTGGACGTCCGCAAAGACATTGTCAACCTGCAGATCCATGCGTACAATCGGTTCTATGTCGTGTGGGGGCGTAAGCCCGAGTCTGCTCAGATGGCATAGCGTGCAGCATCCGTCTCAGCCGCGGCGCCGTCGGGCTCGCCCACGGCGTCAATACTGACTATGCGATAGGCACGTCCTATATGCTGTGGACGATCGCATTAGATACTACCCTTCCTCTGTGCATTTGCTTCGTACATGTACATAGGGAAAACCAATAGAAGAAATAGGCAATGGCGTTTTTGTAACCAGGTAGGCGGCATAGCATGGTGAGAAGCTCGGCAACAATGGGAGCTCTAGCATGTGCGTGTAATTTCGCCGTGCAGAACAACTCCGTACGTCGTACGAAGTATATTGTAATACTGCATAGATTAACGACGCATTAGTAATGCTCAGTATGCTGTCCTGAAGCCTGGGAAGTTCTGGGTTGCCCGTCCTTTGTCATGTTTCGTCAATTATATCAAAACCCGACGAGCCAAGTCTTGGGGTGCCATTGGCAACGCAGAGACTGTTAGGGCTGCTGGACTTGACACGGCGCTTATACTGACGAAAAACACAGAAAAAAAACACGAAAAACACGAAACTCACGAAAAGCTTACGCATACAGTGTTGTGTAAATACAGAGTGTCCGGCGTTGTATCGCACGGTGCTGCATCTATCATACTGTTGTAATACAACGTATTTACGGAGTAATATGGATGTCGTGTCGTATGTGAACTAGCGTGAGCTCATAGCGCACAGCTAGACCCAGGTCGGCCAGGTTGGTTCAACAGCTAACCCCTTTCAAGGTGATCTCTCGCGTGCAAGGCATGGCGCGGCAAACTTGTCCTCGCCCCTTTTTTGTACGTCGTACAAGTCTCCGTTCTCCGTCAATGTTGTGCTTTTTTTATGTCGGGCGGGAGTGCCAGGCTGTTAAATCCAGCGAAGTAGAAAGCGCCGGCAGCCAGTAGTCATGGCGATGACGATAATGATGATGAAAAAGGAGGAGGAGACGAATATCAATTATAACAGAATGGAAAGGGGGGAAACAGATCACCATGACCGTAATATCACCCAATGCCCTAGCTGTGATACACAACGGTCCAAATACTACGCTACGCCGTGCTCCTGAAAACAGAAGGAGAACAAAAACTTCACCCGAGAAAGGCGATGCCAGGAACTAAACATATTGTCCACCCTTATTTATTGTGCATATTGTGGAGCAGAACTTCAATTCCCAGTCAATCCATCGCGGGTGGTCTGGCCTGATAGACCCACAGTCTATTCGATCCCCTAATTTTTTTCTGGGCCCAGCCCACATCCAAGTGCTCTTCCCCTTTGCGCACGAATATCTCTCCCCTTTTTGTGCTCCTGCCCCGGCTACAGATCTTACAAACCCTCCAAACCACGCTCCAAGTAGCATTCTTCCTCAACACCTCGACGCCTCGACAACTTGACACCTCGACAAGCAAAAGGGGCAGATCGAGTCCACCCCGGGTCCCTCTCGAGTGCGAAGCTTCTTCTCTCTACTCCGTACAAGTACCGGGTCAAACCAACGACACGCCGTGCGTCACACGTGCATAGAGCACTTTGCATCAACCAAATACCGAAACCCAGAAACCGGGAACGCAAAACGGCAGCTTGGCAAGGAGCGGCGGGAACTCTTCGTCAGCTTGTACAACCTACGGATCTTCTTTTCTTTTCTGCCTCGCACAAACGTACGACGTGCGACGTCTTATAATACGATTAACCACGTACGCGCCCCGTGCAGCACGCAGGCATTCGTATACGGCGACACAGCGCACGCGCACACGCGCACCTCGAACACTGCGCCTGCATCTGCATCTGCGCTCTCACCTCTGCTCTCACCTCTGCTCCCCAACCTTAAAGCAGAGTCTATCCGTGGCCTCCTGCTTGCGTCCCGCCCGCTTTTGTCTCGCCGCTGCCGCTTTTCCGGCCCATTCCCGGCCCCCTCGCGGCAGTCTGCCCTCCCCGTGCCGCCATGTCTGGCCTCCTCAGCAAACGCCAACAGGCGCGCAACGAAAAGTCTCTTCAGGACCTCGTGCAGTCCGTTCCGGGTAACAATGTCTGCGCCGACTGCCAGGCGCGCAACCCATCATGGGCATCATGGAATGTAAGCATGCCCTACATCCAATGACCGCCTGGCGACACTGGCCGCCCAAGCGAAACCTTGCCGCAGGCGCTCCCTAGGGCCGCCTTGTCTGTTTTCCCCGTCCCTGGCTTATGCTAACCCGTGCTCCGTTTGCGCACACAGCTCGGAATATTCCTCTGCATGCGGTGCGCTGCTATCCATCGCAAATTGGGCACACACGTGTCTAAAGTCAAGTCTCTAAGCATGGACAGCTGGTCAAACGAGCAGGTCGATGTAAGCTCCCCCGTCATCCACTCTCTCCCGGACTCGGCTGGCGCCCCAGCTTCAATATTACAGCATCATTCGTGACCTAACACGTTCGTTCTCGTACAGAATATGCGCAAGGTCGGCAACGCTGCATCCAACAAGGTGTACAACCCCGCCGGTCAAAAGCCCCCTGTCCCCATCGACGCCGATGAGGCCGACTCGGCCATGGAGCGTTTCATTCGCCAGAAGTATATCAACTCTGCCTTCTCTAAATCCTCAAATACTGGCCGCCACCGCAACACCGGCAGCTCCGGGTCCGACGACATTCCGCCACCACTCCCTCCCAAAACCCCTGGTCGCTTAACTGTGCGCTCTGCGTCATCCATATTTCCCCTTTCCTCCAAGGCAAAACGCGATACCTCCGCCACTACTGCAACCAGCAACGGCAGCGGGAGCAGTAATTATTTTAACAGCGGCAACCGTACGCCAACTTCCCCCCTACCGCGTGCCATGTCGTACCCGCGGCCGGAGTCTTCGGGGTCCGGATCGGGCTCTAGACTGCGCAGCACGGTTTCCCAAGTCTTTGGCTCCAATAAGCACTCTGACAGTGGCAATGGCCTCGAGAACAAGCTGGCAAGTCTGCGCGACATGGGCTTCTCCGACGACCGACGTAATACCGTTGTGCTTAAGTCTGTTAACTGGGATCTGGAGCGGGCCATTGAAATGCTGGTGCGAATGGGTGATGCAGGCGTGAGCAACGGTCGCCTCTCTCCTCATCCTCTCGCGTCGCCGCGCGACAGCTCCCTGTCCGCGCCGACCCGTACTCTTACCCCAACAACGGCAACGGCAGGTGGCTTAAGTGTCCCCGCATCGTCGTCGCATCGGGCACCGCCATCACCGTTGGCAAGTAGCGGCATGAATCCTTTTGACGCATTGGATTTTGCTCCCTTGCCAGCGCCACCACAGTCGTCACAGTCAACTGGGACTCTCCATAACAAAAACCCGTACAACACCACGAATCCGTTTGGCATTGTGCCAACACCTCCACAGCAAGCAGCGCCATTCAATCCGACCGTCACAGCCTCCACGTCTGCGTTTAACTTGAATCAAGCTTTTCAGAACATGGCACTCAGCCCTCCGCAGCCGTTGTTTCCTCACCACACTGGGAGCAGTAATCTCCTGCAGCAGCAGCAGCAGCAGCAACAGCAACAACAGCAACAACAGCAACAACAGCAACAACAGCAACAACAGCAACAACAGCAACAACAGCAACAACAGCAACAACAGCAACAACAGCAACAACAGCAACAACAGCAACAGGTTCTTCAAGCGCAGTCTTCCCTTGGTTTGTCACCAGCCGGCCAACCATACTTCTCCGACATGTCAGCCAACGGAGCTCAGCAAAGTCTCTCACCCCAGCAAGTGCAGTATAATAACCCTTATCTAAATGCCAATGGCGCGTCACAACTGCAACAGCTCCAGCAGTTGCAACAGCAACAACCTTCCATGCAGGTGCAGCAGCCGCTGTCTGTTAACACAAATGCTTCTGCTGGCGGCATGTTGGGCAACAACCCGTTCACACGGTCACCCACCCGCATCCAGTCCCCAAATACACTTGGACAAATCCCAGAGCAGTCACAAGCAACCTACTTCATGAACCTGCCGCAGTCGCACAGGTATCCACTACCCAATGGAAACCCGTACGGTACCTCTTTGCAGTCGGCACAGAGTCCAGGCCCACAACTGCCACAACAACAAATCAACAACCCGTTCATGACACACCCGCCGCCGCCACCGCAACCGCCGCGGCTTCACAATACGGCGTCCATCATGGCGTTGTACAATATGCAACAGCTAGCCCCGTCGACGGCGCAATCCACGGTTTCGCCGTTGGGTGCTACATCGGCCCAAGATCCTGTCCAGTCGCCCACGCAACAGCTGCGGCAGCAATTGCCAGCGGGGAGTGAGTTTTTCAGCATTGGGGGACAAGCACAAATGCCGATCGCGTCGCCGAGTGTAAACAATCCATTCTTCAATATGTCAAGCAACGCAAGTGTGGTATCCGCGCAACTCTCGCACAATCCACAATATCAAGCAGCGCAGCCGCCGTTACCGTTAGGGCAGCGGCAACCCCCACCGCCTCCACCGGCACCGTCGTCAGGCACCGCCAAAATGGCAAACGCAGCAGACATGTTTGTTGGCGGTCGCAGCAGAGATAGTATGATGGCGCTAGGTATGGAGTGGAGCAATGGACGGCACAGCCCGGATGCATTTGCCAGCCTTAGCGCCCACCATTGATTAGTGGCCGGTTTTGACGGTCCACCAGTGTCCACAGCTCGATACGCTCTCGATACTGCATCGCCATCCCTCTTCCTGTCTCCCTTTTTATATTTCTTTTCTATATCATCCTGCCCTCTTTTATTCTTTGCTTGCTTCATAGGCCCCAGGACGTCCGACCGCAACCATGCTTCGTCTTGCGTTGCCCATCACAAAGGGTCGTGAGGCAAGCCCGACTCCGCGGCAGCAATAATTTAAAAGTATGCCTTGGCGCTCACCTCCTGTTCATAAAAAGTCCATATCATATACCATCTACCCACCAGACCGACCGACGCCACTCTGGCTCTTTACAAAAGGATTGTTTGTACCAGTGAGCATCATACAGCGAATAACTTCAATCCGACTTTTTCTCAAGGGGAGCCACCTCGGGGTCCAATGCAATCAATCTCTTAAATTTTTAATAGAATAAAAATCAATTTATTACTCTCCGGGGCCATTTGCGTTGAAAGTCGGGCTGTGTTCGTCAGCAAAACATAAAAGTGCCAGTTCTTGGCTGTCGGTTTAAACAGAGTAAAAAAAAAAACACTGTCGGTTGTCACTCAACACCACCCCTGCCTGCTTACAGGCTTCTAAATATACTCTCGCTCTTTCGCAATGGGGACCGAATGAGGCTGAAAAAAAAGGATGGATGAAGGAAGGAAGGGAACCAGATTTTCCACACATCTTTCTCCGCACAGTCAACGGACATTGGTTGTATTTCTAACCATGCACGCAGGGGTCCCAGCCCACCCTGTCACGTCGCTGGCCGAATGCACATTGTGCACTTGCAGATGTTGTGGACAGAGCGCCTTCCTCAGCCTTCCCTCCTGGTGTCGTTTTCTTGGCTGTTGCCTCTGCTGGACACCGTCCCTCTCTCCTTCTTGTCGCTTTGGGGGGGGGGGGGGGGGGCGCGCCGGGGCGCGGGGGCGGGCGCGGGGGTGGC